>JAHYSP010005171.1:486-20680 GCA_019455505.1 Pleochaeta shiraiana
TAATAAAAAAAAGAATAAAAAAGAGGTAAGTAAGCCACCATAAATAAGGAGCACTAATTCCAGCAGATATTTTGTCAATTATTAAGAATTATACATGGGATATCTAAGGTGAATATGTTTGGAAGAATATTTGGTATAATTTAAAATTTACTTAACTCATAGATGAAAGTAAGATTTATTGATTTCTCTCTAATTATTAAATTTATTTTTTCAAGGAGAAAACTCATTTTATACAGAAAGATATCTAAAACACTGTTCTAGTCGTGGAGACAGCTAAATATAGCTCACTAAGCATGGAACAAAAACACTATGTCTGATAAAATTAATTGTGTAAAAACTAAGTTTTCCAAATGTTGAGCAGCCAAAAAGAAAAGGAAAATTTGTAGATCATGTCAAATTTTTTGTACAAAATCAAGGTCTAGCTCAGAATGGGGGATTGGAGAATGTGGGATAGTTTGCCATGGAACGTCTGAATTCCAAAGTTTGAAATCAATTTACTACAATTCTCCCAATCATAATTTTCTTCACGTTATGCGTGGTGTCAATATTTATTCATCAAACTTGCATTTTTGTCCTCTAGTTTTGGACACTTGAAATTCACGAATACGGCCTGTTATTAGGAAATTATGAACTTCATTCCTCAGTACTCTAACTCTTCACATAAAGAAATGCATCAGTAAGAACAGATTGGTTTCCTCCACAACTACTTACTAACAATTAATAAGACTCTTTGTTTAGGGTGATAAGCAGGACATGTAACTTGGTCGACATCGTGCTAAATACCTTTCTCGTAAGTGCAGCAAGCGTCAAGCTTGGATGTTTCATGGCTTGTTGTGCGACTGTAGGAAAGCATTTGATATTATTTGGGAGATAGAATGTGAAGCAATAGTCTCGATAGAATTTGACGCACACATTCTTTAGCAAGTTGAGGTCTTCTTTAATATTGAGCGGGCTAATGGTCGTTCGCTAGTGTTTTAGCACAATTATCACGCCTTAAGCCGCGACAGACCTATGAAAACTTTGAGCGCTGTGGAATCCCCACTATATACTGGCCACTTTATTCCCCATACCTGAACTTGATCGAGCACCTCTGAGCCTAGATTAAAAATCACATCCAAGATTACTAAATTTCGGTCGGCTACGCTTCGACCCCAAAAGAATTTCTCTCTCGAATCTTCGCAGAATAGTTCAACATGCCTTCGACTCAGTTAATAAAGAGTTTATTGTAAGTTTATTTGAGTCTTGGTGAGAATGTTGTGGCCCGGTGATTCGTGCTGGACGCGGGCCAACCAAATACCAGTCGGCCATATACATATATCGTGTAGATAATATATCTTGTTTGTGACTCTTTGCTTAAATTTTGATAATGAGGAGTTAGGATAACGGTTTAGATTTTTTTTTTTTTTTTTTTTTAAATCATTTTAATTTGTATTCAACCTCAAGACTATGACACATTAGCTGTGTTTATATGCATGGAATAATTCAACTTGACAATTGGTACACTCATGCCTCAGTTTCCATTTGTAGATGCCACCATGAANACATCCGACTCAATGAGATTGTGCTGACTGATGATTCACGAGTTCAAATCTTTACCACCTTTCACATCTCTAAAGCAACCAATTTGTTGCAGACACAATGGCACGATTTAATGAAGAATAGCAGGATCTACTTGATACAGGATTTTCAAGCTCAAGTATTATGTGCAATGTTAAATCCCTACAGTTATTCAGAAAAAATTATAGACGTTGCTCTAGCTTTACGCTAACGAGCACTAGCGTAGATGAAAGGATACTGTTTAGAATTTCCCTAATATGGAGTGGTAAGACAAAATCATGTTTACGCCAACCCTTTACTGATCTCCTATAATTATAAGTATAGAAAACATCTAGATAACATCAACCACAAGAAAGGGAGCAGATGA
Organism: Pleochaeta shiraiana; assembly: GCA_019455505.1. NCBI lineage: Eukaryota > Fungi > Ascomycota > Leotiomycetes > Helotiales > Erysiphaceae > Pleochaeta > Pleochaeta shiraiana. The sequence goes on from JAHYSP010005171.1 coordinate 2,411, forward strand.
TCTTGCTGGTCATATTTTAATTTAGAAATACCTAGTCTGTTATACTTTAATTTCCAATAGCTTACGGTGTTGAATGGTTCAGGAATGAGATGGTAAGAATGTGGATAAATGACCCAGGAAAATATTGTACTTAGAATAAGACATTAATGGGCAAATTATAGCGCGAGATTTGCGTAACAAATGGTTATATCGTGAATTGAAGTCCTAGTAAATTTTATATATTTTCACCAATAATCGGGGGAAATATTACGTTTTAAGAATAATAGATAAGCTCAATGAAACGTTAGAAAATTTAAAGCGAGTAGCGATATTTTATTTGTGGAAATGGTGCCAGCTCTAGCTCTAATTAAGTGGTTCTTGAAGTACCTCCAAGGATATTCCCCATAGGTTACATAAGAATCTAGAAAATCTGTTAAATCCTGAGTTATTCAATGTCAATTCCAGGCTTGGGACAAGCTGCTCAAGCTGTAAGTAGATTCAAGTTTTTGATTTTGCAAAGCTGATATTAAATAAGGCAGCGCTCTCTGTAACATTACCAGAAGCTATTCCAGTTATTCACGAGATTCAAGCAGATTCTGAATGGCGATTTGATGTTGCTGTTGGTCAAAGCATTCAAGTGAGGGTCTGTAATTCTCAAGACTAGTCCTTAGCTGCTACTGAAAAGTTATAGATTCTATCAGGGACTGCCGAAATCTTTGGCACTGAGCTCGCCCTTAATCATACCTATAAGTTTCAAAGTACAAAATCATCTATTTTCACGTGGCATGGCTGTCGGATAGAAGTTAAAGGACCATGTGAAGAATATACTGCTGAAGAGACTCCCATGGTCCAATATGTAAATACTCATTTCGCATTAGAAAAATTACGGGAACAAGCCGAGAAAAATAATAGAGATGGACCCAGAGTTTTAGTTGTGGGACCTACAAATGCAGGAAAGACGAGCTTAGTGAAAACTTTGACCGCTTATGCCTTAAGAATGGATAGGCATCCTATGATCGTAAATACAGATCCAAGGGAAGGATTGCTATCTATTCCTGGAACACTAGTAGCCATCCCTTTTGCATCAATAATAGATGTAGAACAGGGCTGGGGAAGCAGTTCAACAAGTGCTTCTTGTCCTGTCCCCGCAAAGCTGCCACTATGTTATTTCTATGGGTTGGGAAATCCAGAGGACAATACTAAGCTGTATAAACCTATTCTTACCAGATTAGCACTTGCTACAACAAACAGAATGACAGATGACACAGATATTAATGTTTCTGGGATGATAATTGATACTCCGGGAGTCATTAGCCAAGGAAAAGGGGGCTATGATTTAATATCGCACATTGTCTCCGAATTCTCTGGTAAGGACCTTGCTCTTTACACTTAGAAGTCTTTTTTAATCCTTCTGACTCAGTTAATATTATACTTGTTTTGGGCTCTGAAAGACTACACAGTGAAATGATTCGTCGTTTCTCTTCCTACAAAACAAGCACTGGAGACATTATCACAATGGTCAAACTTGATAAGTCAGGGGGGTGCGTTGATAGAGACGAAGAGTATCTACAGCAGTGCAGAGAAGCTTCAGTTAAAGAGTACTTCTTTGGTGGAATAAATAATACACTTAGTCCTCACACTCTCCAGCTCAATTTTGATGAGATGATAATTTACAAGATTAAAGAAGGTAGGGTGCACTGGGTTAAGATGTTTCATGGACTTTTCACTAACTTTGTAAAGTTGGTTCACAATCATTCATGCCAGGGGGAGAGGAAGTGCCAGATTTGGAAGTGTACGAAAAGGTAGAACCTAGTCCGTTAATGTTGCATTGCATGCTTGCTGTAATGTATGCATCAGAGGCAGATTCACAAGAGACTGTACGTGATTCAAGTGTTATGGGCTTTGTATATGTATCAGAAGTAGATGAAAAGAAGAGAAAACTCAAAGTGCTGGCTCCTATGAACTCCCGAATTACAGATAAACCTTTAATATGGGGAAGCTGGCCGGAGCCAACAATGAGTATTGTCAGTTAAAAATTTAGAAATATAGGTAATTAGGAATAAAATTAATGTGAAATGCGATTTGAAGTTTTATCTGAATTCCTTAATTTATTTTAATGCTAACCTGGGCTAGACCAAAGCGACAGTGACTTTGGCATAAAACCCCAACCTGAAATTTCATGACATATTGATTAGTCATGAAATTGAATTTTATGGTCTGCTTTCATAACCTCCATATAGCTTGGGGGCATGGACGAGTCTCTACTCCCTTCAGCTGGTCTTAAATGGCTGTGGATAGCTAATCCATTTACCCCATACTGTAGTGGCGGAACCATAGAGTCTGTTGTACCATAACCGACATGTGGTTGGCTAGAGGAATTCGGTATCTTTGGTAAGCCGTTTGACCTTTGAACTGAAACATGAGTTGTCACTCCAGAAGACTCAACATCATCAGGATTCATGTTACTATCGTTGGAATGTATGGCAATGATATACCAAGCATGAAAAAGACCAGGAATCCCACCAAGGAAGCATAGGCATATGTTTATGAGCGAATCTGCTGAGCAAACACCACGTTTAATCCAAACTGCCCTATCATTAGTCAAATGCAAAAGTTTATCTGTGGACAAAAATCTTCTTACCTGCAAAAGGCGGAAATAATATGGCTATCAAGCCGAGGAATAAATCTGAATTTTTCATTTTAAATCAGAGGATGATAAGAAATGATATAGGGCTTCTGGTACTGTACTGATGTCGAATATGAAAAATAAGCATTATCTACTATCGCATAATCCTCTGATCAAGTTTCAAAAGGAAAAGCTTAACCCATGCATGCTAAACTTCGTTAATCGCTGACCCATAATTCATTTTGAGTTTCTGATTGGTCAGAACTTTAGAACTAACCTAACCGACACAAGGTCATGTAACTTATATCTTTTATTATTAAAAATTAGACCCTATAGTATTAATGATGTCATAAGAGTCCTAGGTACTGGGAAACTCATGTGTGAGAATAATTGAATTGGAAAAACTAAGTATGCAACTATATAAAAGTACATTTGAGTATCTACGGGTCACCCACACACATTGCTAGATGTCATCAGATCGTCGTTAAAGAATTATTCGCAAAAAATTTCAGGGCTCTGATTCATAATTGAAAAGTCGCCTACAAACTACGTCACATCATAGTTGTACAATTACATGTACATGAAGTAGCAATTTAGAATAAGGATCAGCTATTTCCAATTGGAAATTTTGTTATTTCCCTGGCAAATCAATAACACTTGCTATCATGTTGCTATGCTCTCCAACTATCAAGGCACCCCTTAATTAATCTTTCACACACACGCACTTCATCCTGTTAAATCAATAAATATTCGATTTCAAAATAATCTAGAACAATTGTTTTTTCTTATCGGCGAGTGTATGTCGCCGCCTCTGGCTCCCAAGCGGACCACTCCCCCCACCCTCCAGACGCTAGTAATCGTGTCTTCAAATTGGAAGAAACGAGGAGCAAGTCAAGTAATAATAGCACAGCTATCTGCTTGCATATAAAAACAGCCGAAAATATTCGTAAGGTTAAACCAATTGAAAGCGCTCTTTGTGGGGTGCATAACGCGGCAGAAACGAATGAATCAACGGGCGAAGTGATGGCGGACACATCAGATGACTCTTTTGAAATTTCACCCAGCGATAGTAATGAAAGCTTACCTAGAGAAGAAAGTCCTACCCTACATAAGAGACCGGCTGACACGAATAGAGTCGATGACCTCAATAAAAGAACCGAATTCAATCGACCCTGCCCCCCGTAGCCATGAAACTCCCATGAAACTCTCATGAAAGAAAATAAAGGCCTTCTAGACTTATCAAATGAATATTTTCTCGACATTGAGAAGAGATATTCAAGAATTGGGTCTGATTTTCTTGCGTTGCTAGCTGATGGTGCGTCTAGCGCAATGCATGGCCAGCGTGTATGTACCAGTGGATTAAAAAAGTCTCAAACACGGTCCAATAACTCGACTGGAACATAAGCAGAAAAATTCGCCTCCAAAGACCCTGATCATAAGACGTTTTTTACAAAAAAGCAAAAAATGAAAGCATCTCCACTTCAGGGTCAGAGCAAAGAGAATTGACGAGTTAATGATCCGCCTCAGTCCGAACCACGAAGCCTGGAAGACAGAGGGCATTGAGCTTTTTCAGACCATTCAAAAAATAGTCTCTGATAGCCCTCTTATGACCGATTTCTTGAAACTCCTTTTAGGAGTAGCCATAGTTGCCCCGACTCCGGCCAAGTTCGCCGCAACTCTTCAAGCAAAGAAGGAAATAGAGATGCGTTTTGGGGACGTAATAATTGAAGGACAGAAAAAATGGACCACTTTCGTTATTGGGCCTATACAGAAAAAAATTCGGCGCCAATGGTTTGCGAGACCCCATGGATGTGCTTCTGCTGGAAAAACTCAGCTTGGTACGGGGGTCAATTCTCATCAGGTTTTTGAACTGGACACGCAGCTCCATAAATGACGAACCAGTGGTATATATCCATATCTGTATCCCAGAGATCAAAGTCAATAAATTTCCGACCAGATTCCGCATTTTGTGACAGGTGGTCTCAGTACAAAGAATCTGGAAGAGGCAACAACTTACCATCTGCTCTAAGTGTCACGGCTTTCACGCCAACATAACTTGCGCCCGGTCGACCAATTGTCACGTCTGTGGCTCTGATGAATATGATAGCCCGTGCCACAAGACTCCGCAATGCCTGAACTGCCGGGGCCTACACAGCTCAACTGATGTCTCCTACCCTGCACGCCCACGTCACGTGAATGGAGTACTCGTTCGACCTACAAGAGCACAGCATAAAAATATCCGATCTCCAGTTAGAAGAGAATTTATTCAGATAAACGGTCGGAACCCTCGGAAGACCCCATTAGTTCAGGGTAATAAATCTGTGGCCGAATGCTCTTCTCCCTCACATCAGAACTGACCAGAAGATCCAAAAATCTGAGAAGCTTGCTCCTTCGTATCATGCAAGTCAACTTTGGTAGATAATCTCCGTCTCATGAAATTGCCCTTTCACTGGCGCAGAATAATCTCTTCGACATTCTGTTTGTGCAAGAACCGTGGATCCATTCAGATTCATGCCTAAAAAGAATCAAAACCCATCATGGATTCGAAAAATTCTCCCCACTTTCGAGCTGGACTTTGAGGTTCAAAGTGCTCACATACCTTCGTTGTGCCTCAGAACTGAGGCCATACCAGGTGGCTACCGACCTCCAGAAATATTGTCCAAACTCGAAACACATGTAACGCAAGAAAGATGAATAAATAAAACTTTTACAACGGCTAACATAAAACACAATATAACAAAGGGTAATGGCCAAATCACTTTCTAATTTCTATAAGAGTTTACAAAGTCTACACACAGACCATTAAGTAAATATCTTCAACCAGCGCATTTTATCCATAAAGAATCAAGGAGTGTCCGATTTGTGAGGTGGGGCCCCTTAAATCTCGAGGAAACATGATCATCGTTTACTACCCCTGTCTTCAAGATTAGGGCGCAGCCCGTGACAGTCTTACCCATGACATAGAACGAACTTTGAACGAAAGGCGTACAGTAAGCATGCTCATTCTTGATATAAAAGGCGCTTTTGACTCCGCTCTCCCGGTCAGACTAGTACGTCGCTTGAGGGAGCAAGGCTGGCCAGACTATTTGGTGAAATGGGTGTCCATACTCGCCACTGACCGCAAAATTTAAATTCTTATTGACGGTGAGACTATCCGAAAAAAGTATAGTGGGTGTTGTTAGACTAATCCAACATTTAGGATTATTTCTGACATTTTCATGTGATGGTTTGGATGAATCACAAATCGGAATTTCCATCTTCGTGTTTTGAAACAACCAGTTCCATGGTATATGTATAAGAAATGCTGTGAATCTAATTTGTTTTGTATTGAGATGTAGCACGGAGAGTAAGATTGTTTCAACACAAGATCTGGCATATTTTATATTAAGATTTAGTAAGATTGAAACTACCGGTCGAATGAAGTAGAGACTAATGTTTATTTATATAGAAGTCTGTTCTGTAGAAAAAGAAAAGAACTTTTCTGATCCTCAAATAAATATTTAACCATTTTTATATATTTCCAAGATAGTTCAACGGGTGTTCTTCCAAAGGGAACTCCTGTCTCCCTAATCCTGTTTATGCTATGTATTCTTTTATTGTTCAAGACAGGATGCTCATCCAAAAAATTAGGCTACGCCGACGATATTGCTATTCTAGCCACAGGTGACTCGCTCCAAAAAGTTGCTTATCTTTACAGGAGTCACTTAAGGATGCTCTAAATTGGGGTATGAATAAAGGAATCACATTTGATCCAGAAAAGTCAGAATCGCAACAATTTTCCCGACGCCGAGCAGAAAAATATGCATCCACAACGCCTTGTGTATTTATTGAAGGTATGACAGTTGTAGAAAATAACCCACGCCCGTACACTAGATTGCTGGAGATTTACTTAGACAAAACTCTAACATCCATATAGCATGTTCGTATACTTGCAATTAAAGCCTTAGAGGTAGCCCACGCCCTTCACTCTTTTGGAAACACTTTTAGAGATGATTCTCCATCTTTTATACGCCAGGCTGCTCTAAGCTGTGCCCCTCTATTGCTTTTTACAAAGTTCAGATCTGGTGGCCTGGACGCACTAAACTCCTTCCTCAAAGACGCTCGGTCTCCAACCTTGTTGAAGGACATCTTCCTCAAATTCGAAAGGTAACAATAACCTGCGCTAGAGCTATACTCCCAGTTTGTCGTACAATCCAATAGGCGCCCTCTTACTTGAATCAGGCCTTCTTCCACCCTCACATTAACTCGACAAACGATCCCGGCGCGCGGCCCTCCGTACCCTCCGCTTAGGCTTATGTCACTTTACAACCCTTCAGGCATGTTGGATTAGACGTAAGCACAGACAAATTTCTCGCCTCAAGATTGATACTTAGCCTCTCTAATGCAGAATCTATTTACTCTTTTCCCTTCCTCCTGTGAAAAACAAAGAAAGCCATTTCGCCAGTATCAGACGAATCACTAGATCCCCTGTCGCTATCACTAGTGTCATCCCTTTCCAAAATCTAGCCGTGTTTTATGATTCAAACCGCACAGATTATGGTACCCATATTTGCCTAGGAGGCGTCGTTACAATTTACCAAGCACACCGTATTATACACCAGAAATGTATTCCTCTCAGTCCTTTTATGAATATCTTCTATCCTGAAGCGCTTACAGTGTTAATGGCATTAGAAGAAGCGCTAATAATTCATTCAGTTTGTTAAGTGAATGACCTCTGGTATTTCTTAAATAATCAGGATGTCGCCAGGGCTTTTCTCACTTACCCAACTCTCTCATCCCAGAAAATTTTCATTAACTTTACAAAGCATCTACCTGTCTACATCGCACCAGACTATCATACACTTGTGTGGACGAGTCAGAATATATAGGATTCCCAGTCGCTCTTCGATCCCAGGAAATATAGAAGCAGATCAAGCTGCTAGAGAAGCTTAAGATATAGTATCCCATCTAACCTCTTTTACTCTATAAACCCCAGCCCCCCCTCCACTCTTCGACCTTCTCAACGTCTTCCCAGGCCCCCAAGAAGAATGATAGACAAGGTTAAGTTTTATAATGGCACCTACTTAGGTGGCTCAAAATTAATCAAACAGATTATTGATCCCAATGTTTTGGCTGACATCTGTTCAAAATCTGGAATCAGAGACCAATTTTCAGACTTTGATGACCTTCAGGATAGCTCTTGATATGTAAATCAAATGGCCTATGAAGTGCGTGTAAAGTTGGACTTCTACTGTAATCACAAATCTAATTTTAAATAGGAGTTTGGCTTTCCTGCCATCCTTCCTTCGGTATGTAGAACTGAGTAAGAACTTTTCAAGTTAATGGTTATTTACTTCAGCTACCCAAGACAGTAAGTCTTGGCATCTTTTATCTAAATATAGATCATTATTAAGTCCGTTCATCACAATCCGGTTAAGCCTACATTCGGTTAACACGAAAAATTAATTTCAGATCGAAGAATTTTGATTTTACTCTACAGCAATTGTCTAATTTTCAAATTTTAATAGACATTCTTCACAAGAGCAGGTATGCCTCTGATCCACAACTTTCTCGACTGTTAGCTTCAAACTGCTGCAGTAGGATATAAACCTAAGGGGCCCCGTACACATATTGGAACCTCAAGTCCCCGTCCCAATTAATAAGCTAGTTCAAGTGGGCAATCACAAAGCTGCTTTGTGCCCTTGATAGAAATATTACTTTGCCCGTGATCGACAGTATATACTTCCAGTGAATGACAAAGTGATATGTTGGTAGAACCAGGATAGTCCTTTACTTTTGAGATAATAAAGGCGAGGAATAAATGTATAACTTTTTGATCAAATTAAATATATCTCTCTCTATATTCTCTTGTACAACAAATATATATAAATTGTATTAAAGATTACATAATCACAAAAGTATCATGTGATACAACAAGGAAATTAATTAAAGTACCGACACTGGCAACTTTTCTTTTTCGGTTTAATCGCCACTGCTAGCGAGTGTTGTAATATATTTTACCTTTTTTACCTTTGTACTCATCCTTCAATACGAAATCGAAGCTTGTTGGTATTTAGCATTTGTTGAAGTGCCTTATTTGGGGTACTCTTTGTAATAGAATCAGCTAGAGTATCATTACTATTGATCCATCGAATTTCAGATAACTCCCGGCGCTTATACGATTGTCTAATGGCCATTATATTAATCATGAGCCGCTTTTCTTTACATGTACCTAATTTTACCATACATTCATATAGTGAAAAGGAGTCAGTACAAACAATTGTTGGGATAGTATCGATTTCAAGCTGGTTTGTTATTAGATTAAGAGTACTGTTTATTGCTATTGCAATATCAATGTCATGTACCATAGCGTACAGTTCCGATGCCAATACACTGCGCGTTACGCGTTTGCACTTAATAGAACTCCAGTGAGTGATATTACCAAAGACCGGAAACTGATTAACACCAGATTTCTCATTTGCCAGTAAGTGTGACGGCTAGTTAGCCGATTGATACCTGTAGCATATGCTTTTAAGCATATGCCTGTCAAACGAGCCACTTCTAAAGGTTCAATGGGTCAATCCCATAACATGTGGCTGGTACTTTTGATATTTTGATGAGGCTGAAATTAGGAGTCAAGTGTGGCGGCTGGTTAGCCGATTGATCCTATCAGCGGGCCAACTCTAAAGGAATCGATTTTACTAACGATATTTTCGAGAGGTTGGAACGGGACTCATACATTCAGAGGAGTACTGATCGGGATCACTTAAGGCCTATGTAAAACATATAAGTAGAGCAGCTTCTAGCAACACTATCGTCTCCATAGATTTAATTCTTAACTACCCTCATACATCTAAATGCCCATTGCTTTTCTTATATGATCCGTGACAGTAAGATGACAAATCTAATTTGAAATGACAAATCTAATTTGAGATGACAAATCCTTGTTATTGGCAAATGAACTATCAACAAACACGTAGAGTTTTGCAGAATCCAGGTTCAATGGAACGAACTGAATACCACGTTTTAGGTTTTTCTTATGCCATTTTAAACGTTTGTTTAATGCTTCCATTTCAATTTTGGATGGTTGTCGGGCTTGTACGGCAATGGACAAAACAAATGAAGCCTTAGGTTGACATATCGTCGCAATATAAGCACCTCGGGCTCGTTGTTTTAGATAATCTTGCTCATAGGTTTGCGAGTTAATATCAACAAGCTCGATTCATTTTCCTTGATCTTTTTGGAATAAATTAATACTTTGTTTATCCTTGCATAAAGTTCAAATACACCCTTATTGATTAGATCAGTTATTTCTTTTTATTTTGATGACTCAAATGGAGCGCCTGGAGTGGTAGTAATGCCTTGTGCACGTAGCTTCTTTGCTAACTCTACGTCAGTCTTTTCTTTACAACTAATAAACGATGAAACAAGAACATCATTTTTGTAAGTATCAGAAGATAAATTATTAGAGTCCCTCGCAGTATGAATTCGAAGGCTACGACGTAATTGGGGAACATTATTTTTCGAATTACCATTTTCAGGTCTTACATTCGTTTGTGAGGACGTCGGAGTAGTATAATTATTTAAAACGCCATTTTCAGGTCTTATGTTGTTAACTAATAATTTAGAGCTTATATCAGATTGTGTCTTCGTCAATTCTGAGAGAATTACTTGAATCGTTATTAAAGTCTTCTTCTGTATAGTATGGCTTTACTACAGTTGTTCGAAATCTAGTAGGGCCACTAGGAAGGTTAACAACACATTTCTGTCCTTCTAAATTTAGTAATGCATAAGGTCCTGTCCATCCTTTATTTTCACACCAAACTAATACTTGAGAATTGATTGGTAGTCCATACAAATGAGAGACTTGTGGACCATTTCTCATTCGTAATGCATCTTTAATTTGACAATTTGCATGAAGTTGTCGAACTTGATACATTTCATATTTTATAGCAGCAGCCCGTTGAATAACTGTAGGAGCAGGAAGATCTAGGTTTGACATTCTTGGGAATGCGCCGGACACTAGAAGTGTTGGAACAATACCATAAAGTCCAGCTGTATCATTGATAGCTTTTACAGCCAACTGTAGTATTGTCTCTTTTTCGGTTGGCGTACCCTTAAGTTCTTTTTTTTATAAATTGATATGCTCGCCTTAAAGATGTATGGTACCATTCAACTATTCCAACAGAATTATGTGCCTCAATAGGAACTTCTTTTGTTATGACAGCCATAAAGTTAGCATTATATCTAAACTCCTTAGATGGGAAATTAGTGCCGGCATCATGCTTAATTATATAGGGTGGTCCCAAGTAAATTTCAATCCAGCATGATTTAAGAGCGTCTTAAGTATGTTTAGCGAACATGCTTTTCAGCCATTTGGCGGCCATAAATCTTGTCGCTTCATCAATTACATGTAAAGCTGGATGACTTTCAATATAAAGAACATCAATATATATATAGAAAAATTGAATTCATAGTCATCATAAAGTGTAAACTTAAATCCCCCGGGCGATTTTCCATGGACTTGACATGAATGACAAAACTTGGTAAGTCGTTCAACAATCTTTGCATCAAACTCATGCCCGGAGCGTTGAAGTGTTTTAATTAGACGTCGGGCAGATGGGTGACTAAACCGCCGGTGCAGCTGACGCAATTCAATCTCTGTGAGGTGACATTCTTCAATTTCACCATCTATTGCCAAGGAGTGAACTAAGGAAGTAGCTTCGTCGTCAATTAACATGAATGCATGGCCATCCTTTCTGACAACAGGTATTTTCTTTTTGTTTTGTGTAATAATATTTTTCAAATTTTCAAATTTTATTTTCATTTTATCCATATCGTAAATACTAAGTAAAAATGGTATATTTGCTTCAACAACGTGGAATATGATAACACCAACTGGAGATTTCACCTCTACAGATCCGATTGAGTATGTTTCTCCAATTCCAAATACCACTTGAGCTTGTCCAGCATCTGATTTGTTGAGATAAAGTGTTTGAATTTTGCATAGTGCCTGATACTGGCCATAGCCTACTGTTGACCGTCTGGCGGCATCTGTATCAATTAAAATACCCTGGAAATGCAAGGAACATTTGCGATCGTTTGTAAGAAATTCATATGAGATGATTTCGTAAGAGAATGTTGTAATGAGTGGTAATTTAAAATAGCAATAGTATCAAGGCCTTTTATAGTTCCAAAACTTGTGAAATATACTTCTGAGGTGTCTAATTGATCATTTTCATCATCATCTGGTTCTAGACCTGAAATAAATAAATCAATATCATCAATATCATTATTCTTTTCTGTTAAACCTTCAAAATCAACAATGTATTGATAAATGTTATTGTTCTGGTGGGGTTTCTTTGCATTTCGTAGGCGATCTTTAAAACCATTAAAGGATGCATCTCGTTGTTCTTTTGAGTGGTTTGAAGATCGACATCCTACTTTTCTACAAATGAAACATTTCTTAAGATTGAATAGCGACTTGGAGCTACTGTTATCAGGTCTAGTTCTGTTAGGTTGATGGAATAATGAGTTTTTGTTATAGTATCGGCGATCTGTAAAAAGAGTGTGGTAACTCCCATCATTAAATTCTTTTGTTTGACTTAAAAATCCTTGTGTGAGTGTTAATCGAAGTCCGGATCTTTGCACAAACAGCTTCAACTGTATTCGCTGGTTTTAGTATGGCATTTGTGCATTCCTTTACATCACGGCAACTGTTCACAATTCGATCAAGTAATATACTTTGGGATTTTTACTCAGGAGCGAGTCCACGTTGGAGCCTACGCAATTCAGTCCATATAAATCTTATATTCCTTGTAGTAGTAGTAGTGGTGGTGATTTTATTTAATTGTGCTATCTTGAGTCCAAGACTATCATAACATGTCAGGAAATGTTTTGTATGGTCATAAATCACCTGTCCTATTCAGGAATAATAAATAAGATAAGCCTTTCTCTTTTTTACCTAGAAAATACTACCTCTATATACTAAAATAAAATCATCTTTCTTTATGGATTCACAAACTATATTTTTTACTCTGCGCCCTATACTTGTTTCATCTCGTATCTCCTTGAAAAAGCACACTCCTTTCCACCTTCTGAATGAGGCAAACCCTAATTAATATTACACGTGATATGAAACAAACCCAAGAAGATCTCCGTGTAGAGTTTGACGGATTAACTTAAGTAGGTTTACTTAGCCTGAAATTGACATATCACTAGGGTCATATTCCGAGTATATCATGATTGTCATGACGAAATTGCAAATTGGCTCGGAAAAAAGGAGGAAATGACGGCAAAATCAAATTTCTAATTAAAAACAAACTAACTATAATGTCGAGATTGCTTGTTGTATAATATATATATATATATATATATATATATATATATATGTGTGTGTGTGAATAACCCATCTAAAGTTATTTTATGATTCTGATATGGCCATTTGGCCGAGTGGTCGTGCAACTATTTCTTGCATTGTGTAGGACGGCACCCCTTAGCCTGAACACCCTAAATCGAGCTTTGTAGTTGACCCGCTGTCTACATGTTACTATCAACAAGTGAGCATGTTTCCAAATAGAACTTAGTTCATTATCAGAATCAAATAGCCACAAGGTCAATCAATCATCGAATAGATTCGGTGATGATATATCAATTCGTCAAGCTCTAAAAATTAAGAGCTGTTGAGTGAATTAACAGTCGAGATGGATACTAACCACGTGAATCTACTTATTTGTAACGAGGCTAGTAATTTCGCCGTCGGGCCACACTATGTTTGATACTTGTCGCTGTTCCTTTACTTCCCCTAGGGTTTGTAATTACAACTACAGTAGTGGAGTTGCAGCACAAATAAATTAGACACCATGAAGGGAGAGTACAAGCCCCCTTAGATAAATTGTGAGCTTCAACTTAACTATTGCCTGCCGGTCCCATGTTCAATATCTATTTTGTAGGGTTTAAATGCCGAATCGTGTTTTGCTGTGTCTATCAATTTTATTCTATCGCGAAAAATTTAGAATTATTTCTATAATATGCCATACATGGATTTAGACACTTAACATGTAAAGCTGATGTATTTTATAGCGGCTAATTTAAAAATGCCCAATGGATTCATCAAGTCCAATCGTCAAAATCAATCTCGCATTCCCCTTGCATGCTAGATAAAGTTTTACAACCGTATTTGATTGCCGACTTGAGAGCGATGTCATTTTTGCCCTCAACTCCTTACATATTTATGTTACATATGTTACGTGGAATATAAATTAAGTACTGGGCACCGTTAGTACCGGATAAATTTGACGGGAATAATATTGGGAATAGAAGTAGAAATAGAAATCGTAATCGAAATAAAGTTAGAGATAGCGGTGGTTGGTCTAAACTGTCCACCTTTGATAAAACAGTTCTTTCAACGAAAATTTTTTCCGTTCCTCCGTACAGACTTGCTTTTATCTCTGAATTAAGCGGTAGTATCAGACTGATAAATTCACAACATGCTCTAATCTCTATCATCTTAGATCTCAACTAGTTTAAGATTTAATATGGAAATTATATCAATTAATCCACTTTTACCCAGGAATAGCCAAGCTATTTCATGAGTCTAATGAAAATCATTTTAATCTCGAGTGCTATTGAGTCCGGCTTAACTTTTTCGACAAGATGAAAAATAGAGAAAAACGCACCTTTGCAAGGCCCAACTATACTCAAAATTGAAAGAAATTTCAGCCCAATGGCTTGTCTTTCTTCTTTTTTTTCTTTTCGCAGCCTTTCTGAAAATCTCTCCAGCTACCGATACGCTGTTCCCTCGTCTCTTCCCAGTCTTTCTCGTGTTCTCTTTTTCTCTTCCGAGCTTCACCCTCTTCTTCTGCTCTTTTCATTTCTCTCCCTTCCTCTTGCATTTGTGCTTTAATCTGTCGTCTACGCCTGTGTTCATTATCAATCAAGACCATTTTAGTCTTTTCTTTCCACTCTTTTTCAAATGCCGCAGTTTTAAGCTCAGGATTATCAATCGTCCACTTTTTTTCACGGATTAAGAGCATTCGTGCATCGGCTGTAGCTTCATCAAGCGTTGCCCGATGCTTCTCGTCCATAAGCTCCATTTGTGCCTTCTTGAGTCGATCGAATGCTTCCGGGGCTAGCTTATTCGTCGTTTTATCTGGATGAATCAGAAGAGACTTCACACGGTAACATTTTTTAATATCAGATTCGGGTACACCTGGTTGAAGGTCGAGTACGGCGTATCTACATCAGATTAGTAAATGAACATATTCCCAAAGAGACACCTGAACTTACGCATCTAAACGAAAAGCTTTCAAAATTCGGTCGATTTCGGCATCCTGGTTTGAAGATTTAGTAACAAAAAGAACTTTAACAAAAACTTATTGAGGTAAATTCCAACCTTCAAATATTCTTTTTCTTCGGATTCAAGAGCTTCCAACACCTCAGAATCTTCATCGACCTTTGAGGATCCAGCAGTCATGGTTACAGTTATGGGCAATCGTTAAAATAATCAAGAACGTTAGCGTCAGTCGTAAATTGAATAATACAAAACCTATTTATTTTACTTTAGAGAAGCTAGTGACTTAAATGTTTGAGATGTCAGTCATTTATCAGAGAAGATTTGAAATGCCAATGTACATATTTGTTAAATTTTATGCTATTGAACCTAGAATTTCACAGGTTATAAAATTATTAGCCTAAATTATTAGGGTGGAAGATTATTACCGTAGTTCATTTATTTATCCATATGCTTAAGGAGTGTTTATCATCCACGGACTTTCTCTGAATTTGGCGAAAAAGTTTTTAGCATGTAAACTTTGTGATACTGAACTAACGTAGATGATATGCGAGTGAAACAGACAAGCGAGTCAATAACAAAATCAGATAACCCTAACAAATATGATAACAATTCAACCCCAATACCTGTAATTAAATAAAACTACTCGTTACTTGATACATCAGATAATTCTACATCTTCCTTCCAAGTTCGTTTATTGTGACCAGTCTTGTGGCAGATGCCACAGGGCCTTTTGTCCCTTTCGTTCTGTTTTGCGCGACACCCATTAGTACGCTCTAATTGCTGTAATTACAGCAAAACAACTTTTATAGATTCCTAGTATTGTGAAATCTATGTAAAAAGGATCTCTCCGTGGCGCATATGTGTTTTTCTGACTCTGCGAGACCAGCTGAGTAGCTGGTTGGCCTCACTAAATCTTCACTTCTTGATAACAGCACTTCCACACTATTTTAAGGGGCCAGGTAGCAGATCACTAGGTATGCGACTATACACCCAGCAAAAAAAACTGTTGACATGAGTCTACGATTTCGAGCCCTTGAAATACGCCCAATCCCTCAAACTTCATTCTTAAAAAATTAAACAATGTGAATTCAAGTAACTTAATTTTAGTATGATGGTAAATTTTAGGAATTATGAGGCGTATGTGTAATATATATGTATAGCGAATGATACAACCAAGCGAATGATGCACAAAATCAGATAACGTACAGTATGTGATCGGTATTGTAGGAACAGAGCCTAAATACAGGGGTCATACAGAGGCTATAAATGGTCAGTCTATTCAAGCTAGACATATTAGTTAATAATCTACGTTTTTTTGTATGGCGATATTTTCATTAAAGAAGGAACAACTCTATTTTTTTCTATTATAGACAATAAACCTAATTAAGTCGGATTTTTAGTTGAAAATTTACTGACAGTTGTACGATTGATTGCTCTGAAGGAAAAATCTTTTATTTACAAAAATTTCAATACTTAGTAGCCTCTCCATTGGCATCAATAACGACTTGGCATCAGTTTGGCATAGTTTTAATAAGTTCGTGAAGCTGTTCCGACGTTACAGAATCCCAGACCTCTCTCACAATTTGGCGAAGCTCACCTTGCGACCGCTGCTTTCCATCATCAAGATCAGGATAGTTGAACTGAATGAAACGTTTCATTTTAGTCCATACAGATTCTATGGGATTCAGGTCGGGAGAGCAAGGTGGCCACTCGATCGGAGTGATGTTCGTCTCTTGAAGCTCTTTCATGGTAACGCGGCTGAATGAGATGAAGCATTGTCTTGCATCACAAATAGACTGGGATTAATCCTCAATGTTTCTTCAAAGAGGGGTAGGATGTGTTGACAGTACCGCTCGAAGTTAATAGTTCCCCATTTTTTCCACAGAAAAGACATGGGGCTTTCTCCGATCCGACAAAACATCCCCAAAACATCCAACCACTTCTTAATAACACACGTGTTATCTAGTTCCTCTCCAGACTTAAAAACTTTATTAGCTTCTGGTTTGGTCAGTTTGAATGCAATTAGACTGACCTTTCATGTAATAAAAACATTGGTAAATCGTCCATCAGTTACCCAAGTCTCATCAGACCAGATAATCTTCTCCCAGTCATCTAAAGTCCAATGTCGATGATATTCAGCCCATTTTTTTCGTCCTCTACTATTTTTTTCAGTAAGACGAGGCTTTTGCAAAGGCCTTCGTCGACCATATCCTCTCTGAAAAAGGTATCTCCTGATTGTAATGTGACCTAAGCCTCAGTGCTTGAACGGGCCAGTCGCTAATTCGAGATAATCCATCTGTCTGTTAGTGCGAGACGAACGAACAAAATCCTCGAGTTCGTCAACTTGTGCATCAATAAGCACCTGAGTTCGAGCCGTTGGCTTTTTAGAGGAAACAGGTTTGTGAGTGGCATAATGAATCTGTTTGGGGCTGACATCTAGGAGCTGCATTACTTTTTTTCGAGTTTTACCAGCGTCATGCAGAGTTTTTACCCAATGAGTATTCAATAATTATTTATTTATCGAGTTTAAAATGGTCTTGCTTGAAGACGACGATCTTTAGTTTATTTTGGTCGAAGTGTTTGTTGAGTTATAGATTGAGAACTCAACTTTCAAAATGTATTTTTATGGAAAATTGGACTTTTTAGTAGCTTGAATGTAACTAACTATTATACCTTAAAGTGAAAATAAAAATTATATCTTCTGTTGGGATTCTAGATGAATGGATGTCTTGGATTGTGATATTGAGGCTTTTGGAGTTTCCACGATGTAGAGATAGATAATTGTGATGTCAAGAGACAAAGGAAATTACGAAGTTGAGATTGTTAAGACGCTAGAAAGTGCATTGAGTGAAGAAAATTTCTATTGCGAGCTTGTGATTCGCAGGTTAGTATTTTAGAAAGATAATAAGATCTTAGACTGTCGAGTCCCCGTTTGGACTGCTTTACAATTGCTTAAATCTTATGTATTCTTTTTTTCTTGCTTTTTTCTATCTTTGCTAGATCTATTTATACTAATTGCATTACGTAATTCTAACTGTGAATAAGCGAAAGCTAACCAACTAACTCGGACACACAAGCTCGTTAAAGTAAAATCAGGGTAATTATCTAGTTTGTCAGGCTAACCAAATTGGTGTTAGCGGGTAATTTCACCTTGGGTGCCCATGTTTTGGGCAGGGCTTAGCCATAAAAACTCAAATTCATACTTTATACAGAACTTTCCCTAGCACCACTGTATTATACTTCCCCCTGGCGATTCATCATTTGCCCATTCCATACCGTACATAAATAATTCTCAGCTAAACATTTCTCTAACTCACAGGGTATTTGGGGTAAAATTCTACACCCGATCGACACTATATTACAGGGTATGTCCAGGCTTTCGACATTGTAT
>JAHYSP010005172.1:708-14199 GCA_019455505.1 Pleochaeta shiraiana
ATAGCTTCAGTATTAATATTGGATACTTTAGCTTCCGATCGAGTAACTGAAGCCGAGGCCGGTGGCTTTTCCTTTATCTTGGAGGCCAAGTAATCACAGTAATCGTTGTCGGGAACATCGTCATTGGCCGGCGCGTTGTGAGAAGGTTCACTCTTTTTGTTAGCGTGTATAGGTTCTTCCTTGCAAGGTTGTTTTTGGACATGATCATTGGTCTTTAAGGTTCGGCGTGGATGGTCGAGAATGTCAGATTCATTGAGTCCGGATAAATTTTTTTTTGGTAAACTGCTCATGATGGTAAAATAGAAAATTTTGCGGGGAAAAAAGGTTACAAGCTGGATAATGGACAGAAATTTTTAGAAGATATGGTGTTTGCAGTAGGTGAGTTCTTGGGTGCCTGAGTTTTTGAGCTTTAGTGTTATGAGTCAGGCAGCAGGTAGTATCAAGGAATAGTAGCGATTAAGAATTACAGTAGGCTGAGCGCACGGCAGACAAGAATTCAAGTTTGAATGGTTTAACTGAGCTAAAGCTTTATTCAGAGTTCTAATTAAATACTATTATAAGTGTTAGTGATAGGCTAGCCACATTGGGTACGATTACTAGATGAACATTGTCACGTGACATTACTGTTGAAGTCATACTAGTTCAAATGAGCTAACATGAGGTTAATTTAAATATTACGATCATTCATGAGCTGACAAGTAATTTATCATGTGAAAGTCTTGCTCTTACTACACATCAATTCATGCGGCAATTCGAGGACAATTTTTTTAATTAAAGTTATTTAACTAATATGCTAGAAATCAAAGTCAATCATAATGTGAAATTGAACTTGAATCAGAGTCCCAAATATATCTTTACAAATTAATTTACAAAATGTGAAATTTTGCTAGTTACAAAGTGGTTTTGGGTTCAACTAAATACCGAAATAATTATCGCTGGCTCGATTCTACCCCGCGTCTCTAAGAGTTTTCTGATCAGTTGGTGGTCAAAAAATTAACATATTATTATAAATTTATGGTATATCGTCAGTACATTATGGAGGTGTGTTGAATTCTTTATGGAGTGCATCAAATTGGCTCTATTATTACAATAGGGTGATAAAAAAAGACCTCGAAAAATTTCCATTTTTACTTAGGTACAACAATGCGACTTGGGTCGGATGGTGTAGTGGTATGCCATCCGGGCTGGCCTTCTAAGTAGAGTTTGGGTAGCCTTGACACCTGTCCCACTTGAGACGGAAGACCACTGGTTCGAATCCAGTAGACCCTACCTTCTTAGGNNTAAAGGTTTTTTGAGAATTTTCCCTCTGGTGGATATTCACGGAAGAGAAGTACAGAAGGTAACTTCATTTCTCGCAGTGATATTCGAAAATGCTGCTTGATTGTGAGTATCCAATTGATCTAAATCACGTACTCATGATCTCTTGTCCTTGATAGTTTTAGACCTCCATAAGGACGATAAACAAAAAAAAAAAACACCGCGACATGGATAGATATTTGGACGTCAAATGGCTCATTTTAAGCTAGAAAGAAGTTCTTCCATTCCAACAAGTTAAAATTTGTGTTTTCGTGAAAACTCTTGANNNCAATTTTGAGGGCATACTTACTGAAAAATTCTGGCACTAAATTCAAACTAAAGAATTCACTATTTTTGAGTAATATGTAGGTAAAATGGTAAATTAATTCTTTGTTTGGTATCCGTTAGCTTCAATTACTGCCTTCCAACGCTTTGGTAAAGATAAAATTCAGTTATCTATGGTTTCTTGTGGGATTAAGGCCCATTCTTGCTGTATAGCACCTTTAAAAGCCTCAACACTTTTTTCTACTCTAGATTGATTAAAAATTATTTTGTAACTTTTAGTTAAAAGGTCTTTTAATATACTCTAAACGTTTTCTATTGGATTCAAATCAGGGCTGTAGCCTGTAGGCTGGATGAGAAAAAAGAGAAATTTAGTTTTTTTGAAACCAATCTCGAACAGCCCTAGATTTATGAATTTTTGAATTATCTTGTTGAAATTTGAACCCTGAATGTTTAATCAGTTATGCAAGTAGCTGGATTAATAAATTTGGGGATACAAGTTCAATTCATTTCAAGATTCACAAGAATGAGGCCAAAAAAAAGGGTAGGTTACTTACCGTGTTCCATAGAAGGTTTTACACATACTTCAAGTACCTCTTATATATATCTCGAGCTATTGAGCTTTATAGATCTGTTGGAGTCCTTCAGGAAGATAAATTGAGATCTTCCTCCAATCCAAATTGATCTCAAAATTTGGATGGTTATATCTTGGCCTAGGAAATCAGTTAGCCTACCAGTAATCGCGAAAATAAAGTAATCACTGGGAAGAGGAGCTAAAATGAAGTATTGTAGCTAATTAAGATTTTAGTGAAACATACTTCTGTTTGATGCAGAGATCAAGTGCTTTCCAGATCTTATTTGGCTTTTTTTCCTGTAATATTCAAGTCTGACACCATATCCTCTTTCAACAGTCAACTCGTCCAAGAATATAATTTTTCCTTAATCGATAAAGCTATATTTTATAGCTTACTTAACGTAATCCAGGCGTTTTTTGGCCTTTACAGCGTTAATTGTGGGTTTTTTTTTGATACAACGTTGACCGTATTCCCGTCATCTTTTAGAAACCGTTTTAATAAACGCTTACTGATACCTAAACTATTTCCTGATAATAGCCTTTCCAGCTTTTTCTTAGGGCTTCCAGAAATGTCTCTTCTGATGGCCTTAACGTCTCTCTGACTTAATTTTGATATTGCGTCTCTTTTTACTCCTAATTCTGGAGAAATTTTTTTTTTTTTTTGGCTAACTCTTCTTACAGTATTCTTAACAGATACTTAAGATTGGTTTAACAATTTTAGAAACGTCCGTAGGAGAAAGATTGGCTTATTGAATACGGGTGACTTAATGCTCAAGTTTGGAGATATTTTGAGTTATTTTGACAAATTTAGAATAAATTGAGAGAAATTGAATTTCTTGGGAGCATCACAGTATTTGAATAGATCGCTCAAAAATGAATTATTCCAGATTCTCTCATTTAAATAGATAACAAATTTCTTTAGCTTGAATTTAACGCCAGAATTTGCTAATAAATATGCCCTCAAAATTGACCTCAGGAATATTTGTAAACCTGACTGCTTACACCATGAAGAAAACCAAAAAAAAATAATCCTCATAAAAAGTAATAGCCACTCAAAGTGTCCAAAAGATGACACCCATACTTGAGTCTAGATTCTATCAAGAGTTTTCACGAAAACACAAATTTTGACTTAATGGAATAAAACAAATTCTTTCTAGCTTTAAAATGAGCCATTTGATGTCCAAGTATCTGTTTAAGTCGCTGTGTGGTAGCTAAGTAAAAATGGAAAATTTTCGAGGTCTTTTTTATGTAACCCTACTGTATAATGAATCTAACAAATTTTAGATTTTATCACCGAGTGACATTCATCTCCAAGATTTCTGCGAAAACTTTAGGCATAAAATGCTTAGTACTGCTTGAAAAATGTAAAACGATATATAACCTGAATTTTACATCTTTTAACCTGTCCGGTACCATCCAAAACTCGGAGTTTTTGGGATGGTTTAACTTGAATTTTAGCAGGTCTAAATGGATTCATGCCGAAAAGAGTAGATTGTATGTATAATGTTAAGGGGAATTATACCGAGAGCCAATTATATTGCGATACTTATTGTAGGGCGATAAATATCATGTAGATTGTTATTGTGAGTAATTCTCGTGATTTCGCGCATGTTCTCCCTAGGGTTGAGAATTGATCACAATAATATGTTCTTGCCCTCGACTCCATTTTTAAATATTTCTTCAGGAAAATTCAATTGGTCATGAAAAGTTTTTTTAATGAGATCTACTAGTTTACAAGTTTCATAACAAAAAAGTTGGGGTAAGTTTGCTGGCTAAAGTGCCAATTAAATTGCAGATGATCTACGTGGTTTTTTTGCTCGTTGTTTTATACGAGCTAGTTGGGGTGCGACAATTAATTGAGTGAGAACCTCAACATAAGTTACTCTAACAACCAGCGTAGCGGCCTGCAATCAGAATGGCAATTATCGACTAGTATGATGGCGTCTAGTGTGGTGAAAATAGCAATGTATTAGATTTACTGCACTGCTTTGGATTTGAGACAAAAATTTAATCACGATCGGCAAAATCTTATCGGCCCCTCCCATTACTTCACCCATCTTATTAGTAGATAGGTAGTGTTGAGTGATAAGTTAAAGTTTGAGAATGGGATGAAAAAGTGACACAAATTGTCCTCGATATTTAGACTTAATGTTTGATCTTCCCCATTCTCTACTATTGAGTTCGTATTATGAAGAGATATACTCATCTTCAACTTGTTTATCTTTATCACATATTTGAGTTGGATTATGCGATGATCTAACAAGCCAACAACAAATTTTCCAAAGTCATAATTGGTTCATGATTGGAAGATAAGAGCCAAATGTACCTATGTCATTTCACATGTAAGTAAAAATAAACCAGCCAAACAGATGAAGAACTTCGAAATTAAAGCTCACTCAAGTGAAGGTCGATCACAGCCAAGACAGTCCATCCACAGTATTATTCAGGTCGTCAAGTTAGCATAATATATCCGAGCGCCGAACGCCTAGCAACTAATCCACAGATAATTTACAGCCCAAAAGCCTAGCCTAGGTTTCATTCTCCAACTTTTAGTAGAGTTTTCAATGAAAGTACTTCTCTCTTTAATCTAGAATTTTCGCTCCGAATCCTTGCTGTTTCTTCAGTTGCTTCTCTGATTTTTTCGATCAAATCTACTTTTTCAACTTTCTCGGATATCGTGCCTATGATCCTTGTCTCACTCCCAGCACCTTCTTCAACCTTACCTTTCACTGCTTTAACAATTCTCGACAAATCACTATTAAACCTCTCGTATAATAGTTCATTCTCTGCTGTAGCTTCGCGGTATAATTGATCAAGACCTTTGGATTTAAACTCTAAAGCCTGAAGTGAGTTTTCAAGATCAGCCCCAATAACTTCATTGCGAGCTGTAAGATCAGCAATTATTGTTGGAATTCGAGTCGAGAGGGTAGAAAGTGATGATTGAAGTAAAGCTAGAGTAAATTTCTGAGAATTTTGCTGAAGAGTTGATGATTGTTTTTCACTGCTATGAAGTCGAGCCATCTGAGCGCCAATTTTGGAGAGTTCAGAGTAAAGATCTGCTTCAGCATTCTTTATTGCTTTTGCTTCATCTTTGATACGTTCTCGTAGTTTTTGAGGCGATTGGAGGCGTAGCTTTTGGGGAGACTTTGGCATATTACTGTGACTGGTAGGAGGACGCGTCGTGTTTGTTAAATTTGAGGAGGGGCGGCCAGAAAGTGTGGGAATATTGGTAGTAGTCAAGGAAACACTTTTTCTGTGGGGTGTTTTCCATAAATCCTTGATTAGAACAACATCTGAGGTAGATTGTGGTGTTGTGACAGTTATTTTTGAATTTTCAGTTGAAATTTCTTTTTTTTTAGATGGTGAAGAAAGTATTTTATTTTCTTTCTTGGTAGGTGTATGATATAGAGAAGAGCGTGGTTGATCTGGAAGTGGAATACCCAAAGGAATTTTACTAGGAGATGGAGTGCAATAATTTAAATTGATTCTGTCGAGGGTAGTGGCTCGAATATCAATACTAGTAAGGTCTGACAGTGAGCTACGTCTTTTTTTCTTGTTTACTTTATGGGAGTCTTTATCATCGGAGGGTAACTCCTCTCTTGAATTGAGTTTAGCTGTAGACCCTGAGGAACTTAAAGGGCGCGGTTCAAATGCACCAAGTACTGTCGGACGATCTCTTGAAACTGCAAGCCGACCTGGAGGCTCTATCGACCGAGATCTACGAACCGTACCCTTGGGATTGAAGTTTTGATGTACCTGATCCCAGCCCACAACAGAGCGATTGTTCTTGCTAAGCGATCGCCAGACAGATGATTTCTCATTAGAACTATTCTGACGAAGCAAAGTTTCAGCAAACCTTTTTCGGAATGATGAGTTATTAGATGCAACTGAACTTGCGGTAGATTGATTGGATCGAGTTCCTAAGTTCGGGGGGCAAAACAAGCTGGTACTAACTCCATTCACAGCACCTGGTCCTAAAGTATAGAAAAGATTCTGCTGATCCAAAACAAGTCTATCAAGTAAATTAATATAGTCATGGGGATTTCCTTCAATTACCAGTAGCTCAGCAAAAGCGGCTGTGATTGCACCCCGATCAGCATCATTACTGCAACCAT
Source organism: Pleochaeta shiraiana (assembly GCA_019455505.1). NCBI lineage: Eukaryota > Fungi > Ascomycota > Leotiomycetes > Helotiales > Erysiphaceae > Pleochaeta > Pleochaeta shiraiana. The sequence goes on from JAHYSP010005172.1 coordinate 6,976, forward strand.
CAAGCAAATCTGCAAGCAACTTCATAATAGCGACAAGAGCCCGTCTATTTTGTGGTGTCATTTCACTTAGAACTAGTCTCACATAATGGCTAAAATCTCCGAATGTAAGTTGTAAAGCCTGAAGTTGAAGCTCATCCAAAGTCTGCAGAGAAATTACATCACCCATATGTTCCCTCCAAGCCATACGTAAAAACTTTTCGAGAGCCGCAAACAAAACATTAATTGTCGCCTCTGAGGCAGAGCGCTGGTCATGGGGGTTTTCGATAAAAGTATTATAGATTGCATTGACAGCTAGTTCATCTATCATTGATCGATTTCTCAATGCACGACCTACAACATTCCCTTTTCGAGAGTTTATTGCGGTCATATAAGCCATAAAGCTGTCCTCAAGTCTAGCAAAATAGTTTTCCAGTTGTTGATGAGGATCAGATCTTAAGCTAGCCTTGGATTCCAAATCTTGAGTTGACAAGAGAGACTTGCTACTGTTACTACGGGTAAGAGAAGAGAAATTGATTTTATTCGATGCCTTGAAATTTCTGGCACTATAAATCGAGGGAGCGGCGTTGAATAAACTTGATAACAATTTAACCGGAGAACCAGGCTTAAATGATCTTTGTTTATCGCATTCGCACTTAATCTGAAGGGAATTCAGTACTTCAATATAAAATGAGATAAATGGAATCGTGAAAGTTGAATTCCCCAGTTTGTATTGTAATCGAAGCAGATCGGTGACTTTTTTAACTAAGGTCGGTAAAAGCTGGTCCGATACTACTTCATCAGAAAAAGATTTATCGTTCAAGCCGTAGACTTCTAATCTATATTTTAATCTATTTGGTTTTGGAACTATTTTGGCAATAACTTCGAGACAATTGCCATGGAGTAGCGAGGCTTTAGTATCTGTGCTTTGGTCGACTAGAATGCGCACCGGCGCTGAGTCTTGTCTTTCAGTGGAGGAATCGATTGTTTTCTCGAATACAGCTGTGTGCACTGTTAAATTCACAGCAGCTAATTTGACAGATCTAAGAGACCAAAGATTAGTTTCCCGTTCTACTTCCGAGAATCTACCTTCGATTCTAGCTCTGATGACCTCTTCTGTAAATTTTGTGGCTTTGCCTTCATACCCTCCTTGGAGAAAATATGCTCGTACGAATGAAGATAATGAGTTTTTATCGTGGCAAAAAGTGCCTTCTTTTTTATCATTAAACGACACCATAAAAACACTATTACCATCATCTGAAACCGTAAAACGAGTTTCAGATAGTGTATGACAGCTAGAAAAGCAAAGATCATAGGTTCTCTTTTGTCCACTGGCATTAGCCGTCATATTGGCCAAGATAGAGGTTGCCGACGGCTTTTCCACCTCTACAAGAAATCCTCTTGCAGAGAGATTGCACCGTGGTAATTTTCTTAACAAGACTATTCGATCTGTGAAAAGAAGAAACATGCCTTCTCGAATATCGGATGCAGGAATGTTTTGAAACGGACTGAGTGACTCAACGAAGTCAACGGCTGTCACGATGCGACTTTCATAACTGAAATTTTTTGGCCAAGATTCAACAAGGTTTTTTAAACGGCTGGAGATCAATGACTTGTCTGTTTCTGAGGGATCCATAGAGCAAATAGATGTGATTATATCTCTTGCTTTCAAAAAATATTGTAGGGCAGGGTGAAGTAAAGGGAGGCAATTGACAATATTATCTATGAAGAGGCTATATCGAGGTAGTCTCTGAACAGGTTCGATAACAGCAGAGCGAAGATGTTGTTCTCCCGTTGCTTGGACTCGTCTAGAAAAGCTGGAATGCTGTTTGAGAAACGACGTAATTATCTGAGGAAAGCCTTGACTGGCCCGAATATATTCTTGATAACAATCTGAAAATCGAGGAAACCAGTCTAAGAGTACTTTTGCAAATGCAAGGGCCCCGGTAGGATCCTTGGGTCGTCCATTGCCGCCATTTCGCGAGTTTGTTGAAGTAACTATGGGTGACTCCAGATCTAACATGGCATCCTCTTCCGTTTTATCCATAACCTTACGTACCGCGCTAAGAAACTCCGTGTTTATTTGGAGGATTTTATCCAAAGATTTTGGAAATAACTTTTCCAGATCTTCTTCAGAAAGGCTATCACTACCAGGTATATGAGTTTTCGCTTTTTGTCGGAAATCATCAGCGATTTGATGAACAAGCTCATGCATCTTAATGACATATCTTTCTTCGGTATCAACTAATTCACCCATTTCACGCCGCAGGAAAGTTTTTTGATCTTTGTCAAATGACCGTGATTTGTTGATTGAAGTAGCTCTTGAGGGAGCCCTCCGCAGTTTCGAAGTTGGTAAAAATGTGGCGTCTCCGAAGAGTTTGATAAGGGGCGCATATTTCCCGTATCGCTTGAGATCTAGGTCCATTATACTTTCATCTAAATTATCTTCGATTTCAAGACCCTGTTCAGCAGTTGTGATGCCAGCGGGCAAGACCAGGTCTAAATCAATATGATTGATATTCTGCGGCCGCAGTGCAGCGTAAATATCATGCAGAATTTCCGCAATATTCTCAACTTTAACCATAGCACCTGCCAAGATGGCCGCATGCTGTTCTGAAAAGAACGAGACGCTATTACCAGAATGTTTGCTTCGAGGATCCGCATATTGAGTTATTAAGGTACTTTTAGCAATATTTGGCAGCTCTTTAAAGTATTTAAGTAGACCAAAAGCAATCCCTCGACTTATTTCGTCACCTTGTTTTTCTCGTGGTAAATAGTTAACGGCTTGATGGAAGGGTAGGTTTGGAGAAATAGTAATACGAGGGTAGCTTTGAAAACCAGCGCCTGTGAAAATGTGTATTTGAACACGCGAGCTATTAAGAGTATTATTTGAAATCGTTGATGGGCCGTGGAATACAAGGACTGGCAGATTTCCAAGGTATCCATCAAATGTGTGGAAGAGAGTTACATCCTTTTGTGATAGTATCAACTCATCTGTGACTCGAACCATAATGATATATCCCTTAACTTAAATATTCTTGAAGTGATTGATGATGGGATGACTCCTTGAATAATTCTGACCCATATCAAATAGCTCAGGGTTTAGAGAGTGAATGATCAAGTTATAGAGAATCTGGAACAAACAAGAACGCGGTCCCTCGTTGAAACTGATGGTTGAGGAAAGCTTTGTGTGGAGTAAAAACAAAATCAAAGAGCTTCTTCCTACTACCACTCACATGAATCCCTAATTTTTTCCTGATTTTAAATGAGTGATTCCCTGGTCCGACTGAGTTGAACATTTGGGAGTCATATGCCAAAAAATTCCTCTAGTTGAAGTGAGAACGTGATAACGTAATGGATTATTAGCTCACCGCTTTCAATTTGTCAACAAGCGAAAAAGTGAACTAGTAAACAGACAACTCAGGATAATCTATCAGAATGAATATGTCAACTCCTCAAACAAACTGTATAAACTTCTCTATCAGTCGTCAACAAAAGTATTTTAAGCTAATCGAGCTTCCATCGGAATTGCAGACAATTCTTGAGTCGGATTCTCCACCAATGTAAGCACTTCTTCTTCTTCATAATTCGCTAGCTAACTTTTCAGCCTTAACATCACATCTGCCCCTGCTGCTACCATAGATTCGGACGCTTTACAAACACCTGCAATTCTTAACCATGGCATCCACAAGTACAGTATGCGCTCTAAGAACTCTTCAAACACAATTTTACTCTTCCATCCCTCATTCACAGCTCATACTACCTCTGAAGATCCATCTAAAACCAATCGCGTAAAAGCTATTTCACGGTGTAATGAGACAATTGAATTGGTAAAGATTGATGATTATTCACAAGAAATGTCGAAAAAGACAAACAAATGGCACTTAAAGTTTGCCAAAAGTAGACATGGAAATTGATGACCTCTTTACTACTTTATTGCTGAATCAAGATGTGAAGATTGAAATTAAATCTATGTAAAACATCAGAATCATATATTCCAATCTACGCAAAAGCTCCTGCTTAATTCTTCATTATGATAGTCATGGATGAGGAGCTCAACAGTAATCTAAGCTAAGGATGTTTAAAGCGCAAAAATAAAATTGTCAACCAACCCTAAAAATTTCAAATATATATCACAGTTTTGATTATGGGTTGACACTGTTTGATACCTTAAGATACACACGAATTTCGATAAGCCCACGAAACAAGTATTTTGATTACAAAGATTTCATCAAAACTCCAAGACATTCACATAGATGGGCTTAGTCAGACCAAATGATAAAATTCCACCGCACTTTTATTTCTCGAGACTCCGGATCTATGGTTATTCAAAGTTCACAAAACAATTTTATAAATGTAGCTTAATGGGGCTGCTAAAAATTTACATCACGTGTGTAAAGTTCCTCACTATGGAACAAAATAATTTCCGTCACGTGATCGGTACAACAACCCAGGAGTAATTGTTAGTATTTTGAGGAAGAGAGGTGAAGGAGAGGCAAATACTCAATTGAATTAGGTTAATAAAGCTACAGACATGTTTACAGCATGTGAAGTATTTAAATCATCTTGGAACAGCTTAGTCAGATCACGTGGATGATCGAACTCCACAGTTTCCTTTGTCCATATGAGTCGGTAGCCAGGGGCTCCAGTATTACCTAGCTACAGCCTCCAGCAACTCACAGCAATAATTTAGGCACTTTGATCGGTATAGTTTTAACCGATCAAAGTGCCTAAATTACCCATGTGTTACGGGCTGACCGTGCAGATAATCTAAGCAGGGATAGGACGTGCAATTTTATTTCTGTACACACTATCAGGGTCAATTTGTTTTACTCGCATATTATAGGCAGGGATTTAAGGGTTTTTTTTGTGCCTTCTACATTAATATTGAATTCTTTTACAATGGTGTCCATGTATGAATCTTGGACAAGCCATATTTTTCTCTTTAGTTCATCTTTTACGACTTTTATTCCTACGAAATGATCAATTTGACCAAGTAGTTTAATATCATAAACGTTCATAGTTTTTCTTTGAAATCGTCACATTTGAGCTCATCTCTTGGATGATGTACAACGATGATATCAACAACATAAAAAATAACAGTTAAGAAGTTATTTATATATAGACAGCTAACACCAGGTACAGGAAATAATCCGATTTCCATCAGAGTTGTTTGAAGATGATTCTGCCACAAAAGAGCTGATTCTGGCAGTCCGTATTGGGCCTTTTCAACTAGTAAGAAATAAACTTTTGATTCGAAACCCTCAGGTAGTGCTGCGACTATTTTTTGGCGTAAGTCTGCATTCGTGTATGCTGCTACAATGTCAAATTGTCAAATTTTATATCCATATACTGCTGAAATTGCTATTACCGCCCTGAATACTTGTGCTGCTAAGGTGCTTGCATAAGTATCTTCAGTTATAATTTGTAGATCTCCTCTTGTCACAAGACGTTCTTGGAAAGACTTGAGATATCCGTCTACATCAAACTTATAAGTATATGTCCACATAAGTGGTAGAGGCTTAGTATCCTTATCGAGGGTGCCTGCATCCTGCATCTCATCCACTTCTTTCTTTGATATTTTTTTAGATAATTTCTTTTCAAAGAGAGTATTAAACTCCTTTTTTGCCGCTGCTCTAAAACCATTAGAATACATGTGATGAATTACTTCTCTGTGATTTTTAGGTGCTGGAGGGAGATTATTTTAATGAATTTTTGTTGATTTTAGAGCGTTTTTTGCTTCTGGAAATGCATTATGAAATGTGTCGTATGTTACAGGTTTTCGGATTCGTTTGCCTTCAATAATGTTTTTGGTGTCAATCTTACTATCAATTTCTTTCGAGGCCTTTTTTCTTTCAAAGTTGATCTATAAGTCGAGAATTTTATATTTGTAGATATAGATTCAATAGTTTCTGATTCGCGTATAGTTTTGTCTATTGTTTTGATTTGATTGTTGTGGTCATTTTTGTTGTTTTCTTTTGGATTTAATGGTATATTTATTATGATTGTTTCGTTTTTAATTTTTTTAATATTACTTAAGTCCTCCCATTCTGGAATTTTGATTAATTCTATAATCTTTTCCGCTGATTCAGGCAACACAGCTCCTAAATCTAGCTCAATAAGGTCGTAGAATTTTTCATCATCGAAAGTTATGTCTCTTTTCCGAACTACCTTGTTCTTACTCGGGATCCAAATCCTGTAAATATTTGTCGAGTCGTAACCTACAAGATGTCCAATATGCGTCCTTGCATCAAGTTTTCGAGATTTTGCAAGATGCATATTGAGAACAAACGCTCGACAACCAAACACTTGAAGATGAGCATAGCTCGGCTCGACTTTGTGTATTATTTCGAATGGAGTTTTCCAGTCTAATTGTTTTACCGGCGTCCTATATGCGATGTAACCTGCCGCAGTGATAGTTTCTGGCCAGAGATTTATTGGTAAGTTAGCTTCCATGCCCATTGCTCTACCCTTTAGCACAATTACCCCTCCAGAACGTTCGCTAAAACCATTCTGCTCAGGAGTATGTGGAGCTGATACATTACATATGATCCCCTCTTCGACAACCAATCATTCGCATTCATTTATCAATGGTGCTTCACCATCAAATCGAAAGATACGCACCTGAAATCCCCATTGGTTATGAATTATTTTTAGGACAGTACTTAGTGTAAGCTTAAATTCTTTTTTAGACGCGCAAGTTAAAGTAAAATTGAAATGACTCTCTGGACAGTAGAAGTGGCCTAAATACTTGTCGCCATTGTAAATATTCTACATCACCATAGCATCCCAACAAAGTGTATCAAATGGTTATCCACTCCGAGGAATTTCTGAGCCTGTACGCCAAGATATCGACTTTTTTGCCTTGGCTAGTGCACAAAGGGTGCACTTATTAGTAGATAGTGTTGGAAGTTATGGGGCTTGTGAATAGCAACAAATTGTTATACTTGGTTGAGATAGTCACAATTATTAGAATAACAGAAACTATCACAAATAATAGAAATAACAGAGTGACACAAATAGGAGTCTGTAAATCTGTATTGTAGTTATGAGCAAAACAGGGACATTTATTCTACCTTTCAAGGGAGATAAGTTTAGATGAGGCAGCGATTAACGTATGTTGTAGCAAGTAATTATTATTTAAATGACTATGTAGAATAATTGTTCTATATTATTAAAGACAATCCTATCGTGAGAAGTAGGACCTGTTTATATACAGCTCCAATCCCTTGTCATATTCATTTTCCA
>JAHYSP010005195.1:14863-29241 GCA_019455505.1 Pleochaeta shiraiana
CGGGGTAGGGTCTACTGGATTCGAACCAGTGGTCTTCCGTCTCAAGTGGGGCAGGTGTCAAGGCTACCCAAACTCTACTTAGAAGGCCAGCCCGGATGGCATACCACTACACCATCCGACCCTTGTGCCACTCTGTTATTTCTATTATTTGTGATAGTTTCTGTTATTCTAATAATTGTGACTCTCTAAGTCAAGTATAACAACTTGTTGCTATCCACAAGCCCCAAAACTTTCAACATCAACGACCCCTCCTCCTTGAGAGGTGGAGGTATTAGGGGTGGAGGGGGTAGGGAACGGGGAAGANAATGGCGCGAGTGAATTGCTAACTTGCGTTGTGTTATGTAAAACAAGCGAGTGATTTGATTCGTTAAATCTCAGCTTGTTTAGGGTCATGTGGTAAATATCCTTTGGTAAGGCTTGGCCCGAAAGAAAGCCCAACCCCACAGTACCGGCACAGCTCGTAAAACAGCTCGTAAAAATGAGTTATTGATCTAAATGATCACAATGGGGGCCGATAAGAATCTTAGTATCTGGGTTAAATCTTTTCTATCAGAAAGGCGTCTAAAACTAGTCAAAGATGGGAATTGTAGGGAAGAGAAATATGTGCTAACAGGGGTCCCTAAAGGCTCGTCGATCTCCCCTATACTATTCAAAATATATCTGATTGGAGTTTTTAGAACCGTAAAAGAAAAGTTAGAGAGGAGCTTAGCAAAATCTTTCGCTGATGACTGTGACTTCTTCAGAGAAGGGACAAGGGTGACAGAACTGTCGGAGAATAAGAAGACAGTGGGTCGTACAGAGTTAGAATGGGGAGAGGAAAACTGCCTTGAATTTTAAAATATCAAAATATAGACAGTAGTATTCACAAGAAGTCGAAGGAAAAGTCACAAAGTGCTAGTGCTACGTTCATAGTAAATTGAAACTCAACGAATTTTAACAATAAAGCCACTCGTTGGCTTGGGATATTGCCAGACTAAGCGCTCAGATTTCTGGTACACAAAGATACATATCTCCAGGAAGCTTGAAAAGTGGAAGCGCGATTAATTTTCGTCGTAAATAGAAAATTTTTAGCGCCAGGATTGGTACATAAAATTCAAATTGTTGCGTTTCAAACTGTTGACCTACATAGAGCAGAACTGTGGTGGCAGAACCAGAATACCAGGAACCAAGAATATCAGAAGTTAATCAATAGCCAAGGGCAAAAAATCACAGGCATGTTTAGAGCAGCAACAAAAAGTGTAGTAGTTAATGAAGCGGGGCTGCAACCAGCTGATTCGCTGCTTAGTAACAAGCAACGAAGATATACTCAACAGGTCATATCTCTTCCCAATGTCATCGACCTTTAGAAAAATTTACTAAGATTACAAAGACTAGGAGATGCAATCACATAGCCCGGTGAAATTGTACCCGGGGTTTGAATAATGAAACCAGAGCCAAAAGTTTAGGCCCTTGGCTCGCCAATACACTTGCGAATGGCACTGATCATGATATATCATATGGTATTGAACAAATTAAACGGGACTCACTGGCTTCATTTGTAGGAAAAATAATCGTACCCGATACAATTGATATAGCAAAAGAATCAGCAGCAGCCTATAGCCCGTCAAAAAACGAGCTCTCCTTTTGGACTGATGACTCCAAGCTTGAAAATAAGCATACTGGATGTGGGATTGTTTGAAAGGAAAATTTTAGACAGTAGAATTGCTGTCGATTTTATCTTAGAAAGAATAAAGAAGTATTTGATGCTAAAATCTATGGAGTAGATCAAGCCCTAGATATCGCTCTTCGATGCAGACGCACTAGGGCACGTGCTACTTCCCAGGTGACAAGTTATATTCTAGAAAGTATAACAGAGGCTCATATATGGTTAGAATCACAATCAATAATTGTGCGTATAAGGAATCTGGAACCCGGACCGGGCCAATGTCTAGCTCTCCAGATACAAAAACGCAAGCAACAGATCCAGGAATATGGTACCTCAACAACAATTAATTGGGTACTAGGCCATGCAAATATCAAAAAAAAAAAACGGGCTGATCAGATGGGAAAAGAATTAGCAAGCAATGGCACATACTCTCAAGCAAGGATTTTATCTCGTACATACGTAGTCAGACTGATTACCTAGCTAAAATAGAAGGAGGGGTAACAGTGGCTCACATCTCAGCACCGAAAATGGGAATTAGACAGTAGAGGTATCTAAAAGCTCAAAGCTAATAACCATAGCTTAGATAAAATAGCAACCAGCTCGCGTAAATCACTTGCGAGCCGCTACTACCAATTGAAATAGAAACATATAGTCACAGGTGCCTTTCTATATAAAGCTAGTGACAGATAAGTGTCAATTCTACAATCGTAAGGCACCAAAGACAGTATGACACTTGATACTTGACTGCTAACGCTGGCGATGACAACTAGACTAAATGAGGTTTAAAATGAAGAACGATGGAATCTGACTTTATGGAACCAGAGCACGACCCAAAGCTCAAAGAAATATTTGCCGACACTACAAGCAACGGCAGCTATACTACGAATTTTGAGCTCTACAGATATAGAGAAAATGTAAATAGGATATTAGCGCGGTAGGGGTCACAGACTCTCCTTTTTTATTTTTCTATTCTTCCCTTAAGTTTCCCCTCCCCCCCNNATTGTTTAGTATTGTTAGGTTATTGTTATGTTATTGTTGGTTATGCAGAAGATATCTCATGTATTCTAGTATTTACAATCAGCGGTAGTTTGATGACTGTCACTCTGAGAGAGTCGTGAAAGATAATCTTCTGTATATAAAGAAGCTGGATTAGCAACTTATTTAACTCTCCAGCTTCTCAATTTATATCATTATCGCAATATCTAACTAAATCTGAGCATTTCGCTCCAGGTCCTTATTCTTTAACTTCTCGTTTATTCCCCTGTTATATACATATGTCCCTTTTATAATCTATCACCTGAGTCAGCTCAAGTCTGAGCTGTTACACCTATAATCCCAAATGTCTCTCTTGCCTATGGAAATGATGGACGAAAAATGAATGCGATGAGCCTAATAAACTTTTTATGATAAATATTGAGGACATGGCATGTTATCTATTTCAGTTAAATTAATTGAGATTGAATGTAGAAAATAATTGAAGAGATAGAAAGTTCTTATTTTCTAATACTACAAGAAGCAATAGTCTATATAAATTCTCGAGAGTAGTTCTGATAGTCTCATGACTAGATTCAAGTATAGTAATATATACCTATCTTGAGACTAAACACTCCTAGCAACAGATTTTTTGGTTTTTATAACGTCAAAAATTGAAAAGCTACAAATGATTCAAAAATATTCAGTTTAACTACATAACCGCAACATAAAATCTAACAAGAAACTTATTTTTAATTCTGTCTAACTGTAGACATGACTCAAACAAATGGAGTTTTCATAGTTCAATGATTTAAGATACACAAACTGTGACACACCCCCAGGCAGCGTCATTTGTCAGATATATACATCAAAAGTATTTGGGATCTGAGTCGATGATGACTGACTACGAGTTATTTAGAAAAAGAATGTTGACATCACTGTTGAAGATGTTTCTGATACCTTTGAGACGAGCGCCAATGTCTACCAGTCGAAGTTGCTTGACAAATTCCCTAAGTTTCTGTCTCATCAAAATTTTTGTAAGACCGTCTGCTGGCATCTTTTCTGTTGGTACTCATATCACGTTAAGACGAGATACTTCTACCGCCTGGCGGACCCATAGCTTATGGATGTCCATATTCTTAACCTTGGTATGAAGTTTTTAATTGAGTTTTTGTGGCGATACCCCCAGTTTGTTGATTGTCGCACCAGATGGTTGGCTTACAATCAAGTTTAAGAGATACTCCGTTGAAGAAACAAATCCATTCTTACATCTGTGAGCCAGCAAGAGTAAGAGAAAGAAGTTCTGATTCTGTGGTGGATTTTGTGATTGTGCGTTGCACTGTAGCTTTCCAATCAATAGTCATACCACCGAACTTAAATTGATAACCCTGGGAGCTGCGACGAGCATCTGGCTCATCAGCGTATGATGTATCAAAAGATCCGAAAAACAAAGGATCTTTGGAGGATGGATCATCAGTCATAAATTCCAACAAACTAATTTCTGTGGCAGCGGCTTGAAGTGCATATGTCTTTGTACCGAGCAGATATCGCCAGTTTTGCCTCACCTTAGAGATGTGACTTTTTTTAAGAATTGGTGTTTGGAAGATGCGTTAAGTCGTTAGACTTAATGATTTTATCACAAGAAGAATGACTAAGTGGCACAAGTAAGAGTTTATTGATCTTAAGTGGGAGTTGTTAATTACTCCCACTGAGATACAGATGCTATCTATATACATAATTCTACAAACAAGAATTTTACAGTGATCTTGGTCTATAACGAATTAGCGTGTTAGATAAATATATGTTGAGGTCAGTGTTGTTATTTCCAAATATAGGAGGCTGGCGATTCAAGAGTCACTTGAAGTACCGACTACTTAACCGATAGCACTAATTTCAACAACTTTGACCAGGGTTAGTAAGGTGACATGCAAATACTACATGCGAGCGAGCCACATCGGGCCTAACCCAAACTGCAATGTACGCTAGTGAGCCGACAAGTTGTTGATAGAGCTGTCGGTTGACTATAGGACTATCGTAGCAACCTGGTTATAGGGGTTAGCAAGGATGGAAAAAGAGCCACCGCTATACAGCACGTATGAGGGGTGGTTGCGGTAGGTCAAGACACTTGGGCTTCGTATGGCGACGATTAGACAAGTATTGAGCTAGACGCGGCACAACGTCGACACAGATTCCCTATGGTACGAGGTTCTATGACTAGTCACGCAGCAGTTATTATTGAATGTGGAGCTAAGTTATCACTGATACCCTTTTGGTGATTTGGGAAAAATGTTCTGTTATTCTCTCACGCGCTCTACCGCGTTCTACCTTCCATTTAACTATCTATTATTGCTTTACATTTAGGGTCTAATCTTTACATGTTATCACGTGACACATTGTTTATCAGCCTGCACGGTTAGTACCTACATATTATGCAAACCGACAAGAGCTTAATACGATCCTTGTCGGGCTTCTCTATAGACTGAGGAAGCCAATTTTCTGTCAAGGGAATTTCTGGAAATTTACCGACATTCTGTTTCTCGAATCGCGCACAGACTTTGTCGATATATGCGTCTTGGATTAGCCACAGCTTTCGCACCATGCGATCACGAACGGCGCGTATCCCTAGAAACCATTCAAGGTCGCCCAAGACTTTAATGTCGTAAATTTCAACCAGATTTCGCTCAAACCTTTGATGAAAATACTCATTTGACTTGTGATATGCCATGGCAATATCATCGACGTAAACGAAAAGAATAAGCCAAGAGTTAGTATACAGGCATGGAAACCCGGAACAGAGTTAAGCCCTAACTTTATGAGACATTTCTTTAGCTCCTCATACCAAAGAAGTGGTGACTCTTTGAGACCATATAAAAGCAAGAAGTACCTCCAGGATTTCCCCTTCACTATTTTTTAGTCCATCAGATGTTCCCGCATACAGTTTTCGATTTAACTTTGCGTTGAGGAAAGCAGTGGGGATATCATACTGTTTCAATTCTAAGTCGAAATAGTTCGCAATTGATACAAGAGCACGAAAATTCCGAATTGCAAGTGTAGCGGCATAAGTATTTTCGAGTGGTTCTTGAAGGTCGCCTCTGGCAACCAGTCGTGCTTTAAATGATGCTAAGTATCCTTCCTATTACGGGTTAAACCTTAATAAGTGGCATTGGCTGCTCCAATGCCGAGAAATATCACGTGATAATTGCCAACTTAAGAAGTATTGAGGTAAGAGCCCTGAAAAAGGGGTAAACTAGTGAATTAGTAAATCTTGTACTTATTAGTAAAGAAATAACCTTAAGTCCTTCTATCTCTAGATTCTACTAATTAACTGAATTTACATTGGACTTGCTCTGTTTGCTTAAACAACAACTGATCCGGCAACTCTTCCTCGCTTATTTAGTAGGTAAAAACCCACATTAAAGGGAGAACTTCTGCATCTGCTGTAGTTTTTGTGATCTTTGTTTTTTGGAAACAGCCCTTCTTTTGAAGTGAGTTCCATTCCGCCATTAGTGCCTGTTTGAACTGTTCACCAAAAAGGTGTTTATCGAGAGATTTAAAATGCTTCGGTGGTGGTGGGAGCTGACTTTGAAGAATTTTAGGAATGTCTGCAATCAAGTTTTGCTTCGAGATTTCAGCAGCAAAAGTCTGCAGATATGTAAATACTGATGATTTTCTGAGTGTTATAACATGTGTTTGGATGGAAAATACATTGGGGCTTGGCGCCTGTTTTCTATTACGTTTTCCTGTTATTATCAGACTTGTGTCATGCGGATTCAGATTGATATGTCGAGGAGCTGGCTCGCCGTATGGACGATAACCTTCCGGTACCCTTTGAGGTTCAAGTACCGTATTCTCTTCAATTGGCAATGGTTGAAAATCTCCAGATACAGATATATTTGAATCGTTATCAGCAGCACTTTCATCTTGATACCCATCTTCGAAATCTGAAGGAGCTGGTGTTAATAATTGGTCATGATGCTGACCGATCATAGAATCGTGCCAGTCCTTTTCTCGGTGGTTAATTTTCGACTCACCCCCCACCTGTAATTCAGTCCGAGAGTTTGCAGGTGATACTTGATGACTATGGTCCCGCTGTCGATTTGTTAAAAGGTCTTCAATGCTGATATCATAATCGTGATGGCTTTCTGGAAACTCGAGAAGCTCAACTGATTGTCTTATAACCGATTTTTGTGCGTAATCCTCTCTATTATCATAGAGCAGCGTGGGCTCAAAAATAACGTCATATGTGACGATGACTTTGTCTTGGTTAGGTAGCCAAATCCGAAAAATGTTTGTTCCCTGATAACCAGCTAGATTCCCTATTAAAGCGCGCGATGCGGTTTTATCAGCTTTCTTAAGATCTCGATTAAAAGCATATTCCCGACATCCTATCGGATGCATGTGTGCCACAAGAGGCTTTCGACCCCAGACCATTTCATTTGGTGTCCTCCACCCGAAAATTTCAGTTGGAGTTCAATTTAAAATGTACGCCGCAGCTTTGTATAACTCATTTATTGAAGTCGTTGGTAGGTTCGCCTGAAGCCGCATAGCTCGTGCTCTGGTCGTAAGTATTGCACCAGCTCGTTCAGCGAGACCATTCTGCTCATGGGTTGCAATAGCTGCTGGCTCAAAAATAATGCCTAAGTCAGCACAGAGTTCGATCAATTCGTTCCAAAATCCACACTCATTATCGGAGCGTATGACATGAACATCAGCATTGAAGATACGCTGTATCTTTCTGATGACTAATTTTATCCATCGCATAAGTACTGGCCTTGACTTAGTCCTAACTGTGGATATTTGATGCCATTTCGTTATTCGTCAATCGCATGAACTATATACCTAACTCCATTCCAACATTCGTCTGACATGGGCAAGATATAGACTATGTCAATTCCTATTCGGTAAAAAGGTGTGATGGCCTTGTCTTCACCTGTGCGTCTCGAGATAATTTTTGAGAGTCATGTCTCTATACATATCTGGCATGTACAATCTTTTACTCTTCCCACTAAAGCGATACCATTAGCATTCTCTTCTAACTTTTCAATGACTTTCTTGCTTGGATGACCCCAGATCTGATGGGCAACCCGTCGGTCAATTGTGTAAGTCGGATTTGGAGCGTAAGATAGACGATGAGATACTCCAAAGCTACAAAGATTGTTAGAGAGATCTTTCGGATGAGGACATCGAGATGGGTCCGCATCAATTAGCCAGTGACCACCATTATACTCTAATTTGGCAATTTCGTTCCACGGCTTGCCCCTGTAGAGTACATCTCGACCCGAGTCGAAATGAATGAACTCGCTGCGACAATTAGCCAGATCTATGACGCTTGTTAGAAAAACTTAAACAAGAGCAACATGCTTTAAGATAAGTGTTTTGAGTCCTTGGGGGGTGAGCGCAACTAATTCGACCTGACCCCATGCTGAAATGAGAATACGACTGTTTCAGGCATTTATAGTGCGACGCTCAGTATTTTCCCGTTCACGCTTCCATCCTTTCCATTATTCACTATTTATGATATGAGTGTTGGATCCAGGATCGACGATCCATCGGCTCAATAACTGGTTAGTATGGTCGTGAGTTCGTCAGACTCTCTTGCATCGTTAATATGCATGATATCTGAGTTCCATCTGGGATAGATGTCATCTCCTAAAATTTTGTCTCTATCAGGAAGATGAAAGACTGTCCTGTGCAGTTATAAAAAATGACATTGGTTAAGATGATGAGAGGAAAAAACAGTATATCTTCTTATAAAATCTACTCATCTAAGATACATATATTCTCATCCAAGATTCTTCCCGCCGTTTCAACTAACAGTTAGTTCAGTTTGGGGTTGTAATATTTATGACTCGTCGGTGTAACATCTAATCTATAAATGAAACTTAAGTATCACAGTTCGCCCAGTTGTATCAAGTGGCTAGAGTTTTATACATGGAAACGTGTTTTAGAATGACAAAAACCATACTTGTTTACTAAAATATCACAGATCAGTTGACAGTCTCTGTGCTCGTCAATTCTATTACTCAGACTCATAATATATGTACCACAGTTAGATGGTGAAAGTCCATCATCCATTCGAAGAGCGTTGCCTTTTTGAGTTCGTTTCTTCCATCTTTCAAGGGCGTTTTGTATCTTTGCCTGAATTTTTGGATCTCTTCTCGGATCGTCTACCAAACTCTGAATCGCTTGGGGAGGTTCGTAGTTTACTGGTCGTTTTGGATGTTCTCTCTGGATAATCAAACAGTCCGAATACCAGTGTTTCGCTCCACATAGGCATTTTGGTGCATTCTTTGATTTGCTGTCGTTGTTGTTATCATTGTTGCTCTGTATTTCAGCGTTAGGAGTTGCTACTTTGAGATCTGCAGCGACTGTAGTCAGACCGGATGAATGAGGTTTGTTACGTCGTAGATATGCTGTGAACTCTGCTACATAGTCGTCTAGTGTAGGGAGTGGTTCCGTATAGCCGCTGTTCTCTGCCTTGTAGAGATCACGAAGACAAGTTGTGGCATATTCCTGATCTATTGCTCTACAGGCAACTAGGAAGTCTTCCTGTGCCCTAATACCGTCTGTTTCGGGTGAAGGTATTGATTTTCCCATAGCTGTGATTCTTGTCCATTCTGCAAGCCAAGTTTCAATTTTCCTAGATGAATTAGGCGCCATTTTTGGTGCATTGTACCTATCTGTTAGTTCATGCCGGCGTGTTGCGACATTTGGCGCAAGATGTTATTTTTAATGCTATCAAGCGTTCATGAGATGTCTCACAATCTTGAATAATATAGATGAGTTTATGAGAAATAGTCTTGCTGAAATCATGATTAAATTCCGCTAAGGCCTGAACTATCCTTCTGTACTCGGGTAGTTTTCTTTCGTATCGTTCGTAGTACCATCTAAAACTGTGACGATCTTCAGGTTAAAGATTTGCAAGTGATGTGGCAGGGGTCATATAACTTGTGATTTGTGGCTCGTCTGGCTCTTTTAGTTGCGCTATCTCTTTCTTTGAAATATCCGGGTTGACATACTGTTGGAAATAGAAAGGTTAGGTGTTTCAGACCTCATTCTCCATTTCTTGTAAGTTCCCAACAAGATCACCATACTGGTTGTTTCAAGTTTTCTGACATCATCTTTTATTATTCCCTGGCGCTAGATGCTATTTTGGTATAGACTTGTCACTGTAGCGATGATGGATTACGTCATCACTTTTGTAAATAGACTATTTATGCTTGGACGTCCCCTTAGAGTAATGATAACGGAATTTTACTTTACTTCACTTTAATTTCTGATTTTCCGTTCTCGGAAATTCCAACACATACTGCCAGAGATCGTGGCGACGACATGAGTCTTTTCGAAGAAATAGCCAGCTCGACTAGTCTCCTGGATTCTTCAAGATAACAGTGACACGGGTCACAGCAGGGTCAGAATCTGAGTTCATTTTGAAAAGGAAAATGGTAGTTGAGAATAAAGAATATGGGGAAAGAGAATATCAGAATAAATTATTGTATTGACTTCTGTAATTAGAAAATCAAATAAGATGCGTCCATTCGCAAGTCTGTTCAAATTGCCCCTCACCAAAATAGAACGAAAATTGATTTATACCGTGTAAGACTTTTATAGAGCTGCCGGGCCCATGACTATTTCAGTTAAATGAATTGAGATTGTATGTAGAAAATAATTGAAGAGATAGAAAAAGACAATAGAAAGTTCTTATTTTCTAATACTACAAGAAGCAATAGTCTATATAAATTCTCGAGAGTAGTTCTGATAGTCTCATGACTAGATTCAAGTATAGTAATACACACCTATCTTGAGACTAAACACTCCTAGCAACAGATTTTTAGATTTTATAACGTCAAAAATTGAAAAGCTACAAATGATTCAAAAATATTCAGTTTAACTACATCTCAACTCCTGAGACATCATGGAACAATATAGATACCAAAACCGCAACAGAAAATCTAACAAGAAACTTATTTTTAATTCTGTCTAACTGTAGACATGACTCAAACCAATGGAGTTTTCATAGTTCAATGATTTAAGATACACAAACTGTGACATTGTCTAATAGCTATCTTACAATTCCTCAGAAGGTATGGATGGGCCTTTACATTAAAAATGGGGCGCAACCACGCTTACCGTGTTTATTTATATATAGGATATGGAATGTATTGCGTCTGTTTTATAAATTAATTTCTTTGTACATATCTTTTTATCAATCATTATCTCGATCACTGATAATCGAATCTTAACTGAATGCAATTCCTCTTTTCACGGAAATCTCATAACCTCTAACACAATAACATAAGTTGGCGGAATTTAGTTAAAATAAACATAGATTAAATAAACATAAATAGTATGAGCCCCACCTTCACCAAAAGGGCTACACGTTGTTTTCTATCATAATTTAGTTTCATAGATCCTTTTTGAAATGTAGAGACTAAGTTGTCACACTCTAGTCCTTATATTCTATTTCTTGTCTTTGCTCTTGTTATCGTCACCTAGCTGTCTACTTCTTTTCACCTTTATTCTCGATGTTTCCACCTCATCGTCGAACCCCCTTGTCTCTTACTTCGAGCAATACCCTAGCCGATTACCCTAGATCTGACATTGAAAAAGCTTCAAAATACTAGTTTATAGTATGTCTGAATTATGTCTGAATACCTAAGTAGCTCTTTAAACTTACCCAATGTCGAGTTGTTTAGTATTGGTTCTAGAGTCTTTTGTAATGCTACTATAATAGTACGTCTTCAATATCTTACCTCACCATGTCTTTTATATTGCTCGAAGTCCTCGACCTCTTTAAACCCAGACTCAGATTGATAATCATATTAGTCTACAACGCCCTTTTTGACTATCCTGGGCACGTTTCATAATAGCAGATATCCTTTGTTTGTGTGATATATTCACACTGATAGTGTCGGTATAAATATATCGGGAGGGGAATTATTCTATGGTAAAAACAAAGTAAATTCTATCTAAACATGTCTCTCCCCTTCTCCTTGTCTGAGAAGACTATTTATACAATATCTTAATATTACATAATCATACATATACGCTAAAAACGCCGATCCCCAGAACACCAAACGCCAAGATATAACTATACTAGTTACAATTATAAATACATATATTTACAACATTATTGGGCTACTGCCTGAATTTACTCACAGATAGTATGTTAGATATCTTATTCTTCTTGGAGGTTAGGTGAGAATTTGACATTGTGATTGAGATTACAAAGTCAGATGCACTTCTGCATATTATTAGTCCGTCTATTCTAGATCTAGAAATATCCTTATTACTTTGTCCCCTAAGGTGATACCAAAGTAAATTTTATTTCTCACTAGTCCTACACGCTTGAAGCAATATTCTAGCTCCATATTCATACCCGGAAAGAGGGTATTCATGAAAAATGCAGATATAACTTCCATGACGTTGTTTATAGGATTTACTCCCTTCGTGCTGTTACGAAACATGAGTCCGTATCCCTTTCTATGATATTATACCAACATCTTGTTTTAACACAATGGGCCACGCTCAGACAACATTTTCCTCTTGCTGTAACTGAAGAGGAACATACAGGACTGTATATTTTGAAGATTTTGTGTCCTAAAGAATCATATATTCTGTTTACTACTACCTTTAACGCTGAGGCATAATCAGGATTTGTTTTTCTATTTTCATTCTTACATTATACTAATAAGGACACTCACTAAAGGAAGTGTTATGCAGCATCTAAGTGTTAAAATTTGTCAAGTTTGTAGTGAGTAGAAAGGGTGTAAGAATAAGTATTTTAATGTATTGTAATTTTTTATAATAATATATTATCTATTATTTTTTTACATACATAGCAAAGACATATTCTACCTTGTTGTTATATTCATAGTAGAGCATCCGTAATCACATTTATAATAGACTAAACCTATTACGGAAGAATATATGCAAGGTATCGGTGATTAAGTTTCAGATCACTAAGAGCTCTCACTAGTCTTATTTGAGTCTATGCACGCATTGATTAGTCAGCAACAGGAACTATCCATGTTCTCATCACTAAGTTTATAAAACACAGTTGAGTTAATGAACTGTGAATGTCACATGGCCACCAAGACTGGAGCTAAGATAGTCACGTGTAGTAGTTAGTATCTATTTGTTGAGTTGAAGAAAGAAGAGTTACATTATACACTCAACATGAGAAGTTACGCTATCGGTCTTAATACATATGTTTAATAAAAAAACCATTCTAAACATAATCATTTGTTTATAAGCCTGGCTGTGTTTTTTGACCTTGTAAAAGACAATTCAGTATTTGGAAGCACTGATAAGAAAAGCAGTTGGCTAAGGTACCTTACTGGACCAAAGACAAACTTACAATCTAATCAACTTACATCGTTTTATTTTAGTTAATTTTATATTTTCGAACCAAAAGTATAAAATAAAATAAAGAGAGAAGAAATGGCAGATAATCTACTGAATCATATTGATCAACTTAAGGGGTAAAGCTCATACCGAATTTGGAGTTTTCAAATCAGTAGCGTCTTCCAAAGTAAAGGCCTCTGGAATTATGTACTCGGAAAATATTCAGAGTATATAAAACCAGAAGATGGAGAATCCCAAAGAGAATTTAGTGCACGACTAAAAGAATATACAATTGACAAAGTCAAAGCGACCGGGATTCTTCAGCAATATTTATCTAGAGATATTATCCTAGATGTCGAATTATGGAAGAGTCCGAAGACATATGGAACTATCTAAAATCAAAGTACAAACCAAGCGGACTAGCCCATCAATTTTCCATGTATCAAGAATAACAGCCAATACAGTATGATGGCAAAGATCTCGAGGACTTTATACACAAGTATACTCAAGCTTGCAGTCGATTGAAAGAATCAAAGGTCGACGTTAATGACACTATGAAACTCTATCAATTCATAACCATAATCTCACCTTGGTATGAAAATTTTACTGCTACGATTCTTGATAAGCTTAGAATTATTAAAAACGATAAATATTTACCACTTCTAGATGATGTGATATCTAACTTACTTGACGAAAACAAAGCTCAACAATACTGCTAAGCCATTAACTTCGCTCGAAAAGAACAACAAGAAAAATCGAAAACAGTAGGGGAATCAAGTCAGAGACAATCATCCTACACTTGTGATCACTGTGGTCATAAGCATGCAGAAGATAACTGCTGATATCTTCACCCCGAAAGAGCTCCGAAAAGTTATAAGCCCAAATCATGCAACGAAAAAGGCTGTAAATTGACAGAAAGATACGAATTTCATGCAATGAAAGATGCTGACAAGAACTTACCTATAAAACCCAATCGAAGTTTTTATACCGACATGACTACTAATACAAATTTTTTAATCCTCTCATAAATTGAATCAATACCTAATCAGGCATCACTTGTTACGACTTATACAGGAATAACCTATATCCTTCGTCTTCGGAATGGGGTGCGGACTGCTAAAGAGATGGAGTGACAAGACCACTGGAATAGGTGTAAAAGATAAAGTAAATTGACTGAGTTAAAGAGAAGAATTTATTTTAGAAATAAGTTGATCTGGGTAAACTAACTTAAGGTATGGTACAGAATGCAAAGATGGGGAGCTATCTATGGAGTTTCCTTCTTTTATATATGTCGGATTAATATCACCACACAGGTAACTTTTGGAGGAATTTGGTGGGATTGTTTTTCATAGTTCTTTGGTATTTTAGGAAAGTATAATACTTGTATATTTGATTATGTAAGCGGATTTACTAG
>JAHYSP010005196.1:2298-13490 GCA_019455505.1 Pleochaeta shiraiana
TCTAGACTTCACCAACAAGGCCGCCGCCTGTCCTCAACGGGTACGCCTTCCTCATACTGTCCCGGGTAAAATCGAACTTCGATGGATCCCCAGTCGTGCCGGCATCCGAGGAAATAATCTAGCAGATCAGGCCGCGAAAGAGGCGTTGACATTACCTTCCCCTCCTCATGCCTCTCTAACTTTATCCGCTGCGAAGCGATGGGCTAAAGTGAAAACATCTACTGCCATAAAGGATTACTGGGAACAAAACGCACCCCAGTCATACCGGGATCTCGACATGGGTATTTCTGAAAGCTGCCCTGGAGAATTGAACCTACCCAGGGCCTTCGTCTCCCGCATTTTCGTCGCCCGCTCAGGGAATGGAGACTTTGCCTCTTATCATGAACGGTTCAATCACGAAGATTCGCACAACGAATACAGTTGCGGGGACCGAAAATCCCCAAACCATGTATTACAATGCAGATTGCTACCCCAGAGGCTTCCAAGGATCCCCAAGTTTTTCGCAAATAAAACCTCCTACTTTTTTTTGGCTCGACACAAGGTGCGAAAAAATTGGCCCACTGGCTGGAAGCCACAAAAATTTTCACCAAAATCTGCCCCAGAACACCCCCCTCAGAGGACAGCCACACTTTTATCTAATTAGGAAAAAAAAAGGCGCATCGGAGTTCAATTATTTAGTTCATTGGTCTGTGTAGCAGATAACCATCATTACCTTCTAGTAAATCATGTGACTCGTCAGTGGACTTTATTTTGCCTTCTTGTTTAAACATAGGGCAAATCTCACCAGAAAACCGGGTTCCAATTCTTTTGTTTGGGAAGCGGGGCGCCTCAGCCTGGTTTTTGTGAATTGGTGCAGAGAAGGCCCTACTGGCCCCTGTATCGCCCTGCTCAGATCCATTTTGGCTCCAGTATTATACCCTGGAATTCGTATATGCATCTCACAGTTTTGTAAGTATTTCGGACGATAAACTATGGCAATGGGCTTGTCTTCCTCTATTCCTACTTCACGCAACGTCTTCTGAATAAAACTTAAATCTTCACATTCAATTCTGTTGGAAATAGTGTATACCGCAACGTGTTATTAATGTTGGGACTAGTATATACCGCAACGTGTTCATAAGTGGTGTGGGAACTCAGGGATAACTGTCTCAGCCCTGAGATGTACCATCTTAGTAAATAGAATAGTTAGGGAACTCAGAGTACTAATACCTCTGAGATGTACCACTTCAATAACAATAAAAAAAATCACAAGAATAATAATCTTGACACAAAGAACTGACCTTTATCGCACTTCATAAAATAATATTTATCTTCCATCCTATCGCGATTTATAGTCCTAACAGGCTATTACTCCAAATCTCGGCCATAATTCTAACAAATTCAATTCCAAATACTCATCTCTTTCTTTGCGAAGACCACTTCCAGTATAATTTCGCATTATACATCGACGTGATATTCATCCATACCATCTACCTCTCCTAGCAAACTCAATTACACAGTTCCAATTTCCCTTATATCTTTATACTTACCACGCTTTTTCACTTATTGTATCTTGCAGCCTATTCCGCTACTAAATTCATTCCGAATCGGCCATCCGTCAGAAGCGGCATGTAGACAGCGGGACTGGGGTGAGACTAGTACAAGTGAGTTCAGGTCATCCTATCCTTCATTGTACACGAAATAGATGCAAAACCACTAGGGCAAAAGGTCATACTAGAATTATTGAAAACTATGAACGAGGCTATCTATCTATCTATATATATATATAGTACAACAAGCAATCCTGACGCCATTCCAGCTAGCAATTTGCCCTTCAGAATAATCAAGAAATTTTTTTCCGAGTATTCTTAAACTATGAGGCAATAATTAATCTAAATTTAATGCCTCACACAAACCTTGATTACCTTGAGACGATTGAGTTACTGGCAGAGAATCATCCTCATATTTTTTGAAAACAATTTTGATTACTAGCAGCAAAGCAAATACTGTATACTAATTTTCGTTCGTGCTAGAAACATATGCTTGCAAATTATGTTTTTGTCAGTCATGAATAGACAATTATAATTGCTTACATAAACTTTTGCTCTCGTTGAGCGAGAAAGTTTAATAAGCGTTTTCATCCTTCAAAGATCTGACATTAATGACTTTAATGAAATCAACATTTTCCTTTGAAGATGTGCCTCGTTGAACTAATTGGCTTGCATTTTCATTTTAATTCGATATTCTATTTCATTCTTTCCAATTGCTTTTGCTCAGCACCGGTCATTCCAAGAGTCAAAAAAGTTATTCGTTTGAATCTCAGCCATATTTTATAAAATAACTGTCAGAGTCACAGTTTGCATAATGGCACTTGAGCAACCAGTTACTCAAAGGTAGTTAATTTTCTATATATAGAAAGCTAAATATTGCTAAGTCTACGGTCTTATCTATACATTTAAATTACCTATGTCGTCTTCCTTAGATTCTAACATAATACGTTTAGATATTAGCTTAATGAATACTATGGCTGTGATGTTCTGTATGAATCGTAAACTGCGTGACTATTTCAAACATTATCGGTGCGAAGGTCTCTAACTTGAATGGTGTAATAGTTTGTGACAGTAATGTCTTTCAAAATGACAGAACATCTTCGAATGACCGAAGCAATATGATCAATGTACGAATCAAGATCCGCAAGCTACTTGACTATGCTGGCCAGCATAGGCTACAGGAATCAAGCGGCGAGCCAGCCATTGCAGACAGTAACCTTAAGCTGATTTGGTAAATTTTAACTTACGTTACGTTTTCCATGCCACGATGTTTCGACTTTATATATCCATTGACTATTTAAGTAGTCGATCCATTTATTTTTTTTATTTTTTTTTTTGGTTTATCGTCCTTACGGAGTCTAAGACTATCAAGGACAAGAGATCATGACTATGTGATTTAGATTAATTGGACACTTACACTCAAACAGCATTTTCGAATACCACTACGAGAAATGAAGTTACCTTCTGTGCTTCTCTTCCGTGAAAATCCACTATAGGGAAAATTCTCAAAAAACCTTTGGTTGTTCAAGTGTACCTCCATCAACGTATACATTCCACTCCCTAAGAAGGTAGGGTTTACTAGATTCGAATCAGTGGTCTTCCGTCTCAAGTGGGGCAGGTGTCAAGGCTACCCAAACTCTACTTAGAAGGCCAGCCCGGATGGTATACCACTACACCATCCGACCCTAGTCGAACAATATCTAGTGAGCCATATTCTTAAATTTGTATTGGTTCCATGCTCCACCGAAGTCAGAGACCGTCCTGATATGCATCAACAAGATGAATTCTGAAACTGCTGCTTTCCTAAGTTTCCTGTCTCTATTCGCGTCATCTGATGTGCGTGGCTGCTTTTTGCTGTTGTGAATATCCAAATGAATTTGAAGTTGACTGCAGGCGTATTCCAAGAAAAATATGTCAGTAATATAGGCGCAGCTCAGGGGCATTGAAAGCGGTTGTTATAGCAACTATCTCTGTTCTTGAGCAGTCAATCATGAAGTTTGGTGAACCGACCAATAGTATGTTATGTTTCAGCCATATAAGCCAACTCGCCAGAGGCACTCGGGTTTCTGAATATGTCATGGTCCTTGGGTATGTTTGTAAGTTAAGCTAACCGAAACTTGAAAATAGCTAGGGCTCGTGGAACAAAGTTCATTTCGTTCCCAATAAATACTTGACTCTGAAAACCAAGCTACTCGCGTAGGAAAACAAGTTTTAAATATAAACAATTGTAACGTGGCAAGTTATCGGCTGTTAGAAAGTCTGTGTGTTGTTGAATTACTACACTGATTGTATAGCGATATCTATTATATTTAAAGAAGCTGGATTAGCCATTGAATTGAACTCTTCAGCTTCTCAATTTGAATTACTCCTATTATTTCTTAGTTAACTAAACACATTCCCCTCTATTCCGAAATTAATCTTTCGGCCATTTGACTTGTTTCTTGTTCTTCTGTCTCTTCCCTATCCTCTCCTACACTTATCCACTAAGATAAAGTATTCTCTCCTTGAGATATCTCATTCCAATTCATCAACTCCTAATTCTGTTTTCACCACGACTCTGAGTTATTACAGAATATGTAACTATAAAATCCACAGGTACTCACTCTGTAACCCACTTGATCGTGCTTGACAACCATAGTATATACAAAGGCTTTCTGACTGCTTTCATTTAACGTGTAGCGCGTATTATACATTTCTTCTAGACAAAGTACTTATGAGTACTGGTTTAAAATAGAAACTTGTCATTTCGTACAGAAACTAGAATAGAAGTAGTTACTTCCTTCATTAATACTATTTCCTAAATCTTCAACCACCGCAATCCCACCGCAATCCCACTATCTCGTTTTACATGTTGAGCAAAGGTGTGTAGAATGGCCGGAAAATCTGGACTTAGTTCAGCTACATTTTTCAAATGGCTCCATTTAAAGTGGCCGAAGTCTTTATTTGAGATACGAGCCAACTCAGAAATTTCAACTTTTCGGCTCCATGAAAATCAACAGCTTCTAAAATAAACTGTTGAAAAATATATGAGAAAAGCTTGAATTGTTAAATTCAATTAATATCACTTGTGGGAAAAACTTAGAGTAGAACTTAAGGAGTCTGTAAATCGTAAGATAGAAAATGATTACTTCCACTTAGACACAGAGTGCTCTATATACATTAGATAATGCTATATCAAGATTCTTGTGATCTACAAATTAACATATAACTTTTGTTAAATAAAATAGTACAATTAGCAAGATGTCAGAGCACCTAAGTTACTTTGGTTACCAGCCATAAAGAAACTTGCGCTCAAACATGAAGTATCTTGCTGATTATATGAAATTATAGACACAAATTTCAACACCCCTCCTCACTTTGTACCGAAGATAGAGGTGCACAAGTGATCTAGTCTTGTTCTCGCCAATCCCTTCGAACAGATATCTGCTAAATTTTCAGCAGATGATATGTGCACGAGAGTTAATGATCCGTCTTCAATAAGTTCTCTAGTTATGTGGTAGGCAATATCAATATGCTTTGTAGCATCATTTAGTCTCGGGTTGTGAGCAATATCAATGGCAGAATTATCGTCAGTAAATAAAGCTGATGGAATATTATTATCAATTATCTCGTGAGGACCACGCACAATCCATATAAATTGTTTGGTAGCAAGAGATGAAGCCATATACTCAGCTTCACAAGTAGAATGAGTAACAGTGCGTTGTTTTTGAGCTCTCCAGCTAAACGTAGAATTTCCGAGTTGAAATAAATATCCAGCAAAGCTTCGACGAGTGTCTAGACAGTTTTCATATGATGCATCACAATAATTGTTGAGTATCAGGGGAGATTCAGGCTTATAGGTTAGCTTAAGATCTCTTGTTTCCTTGAGATATCGTAAGACTCGCTTTGCTACACTAAGATGAGTAATTGAAGGATCCGAGTTATACTGAGAAAGATAAGTAATTGAATATGCAAGATCAGGACGTGTTCCAGTAACGACATACATTATGAATCCAATTATTTGCTGATATAATTGAGTATTAGCTCTTGGTTCATATTTTTTTGCAGCCATTAGTCTTTGGTTTGGCTCAATTAGCGTTGAGACAGGATTGCAATTCAGCATGTAGAATCTATTAAGAATTCTATCAATATATGTTGTTGGTAACAGTGTATACTTGCATCTGAGTACTCAATTTGTATACCAAAGAGCCAATGGAGTGTGCCCATATCATTGACCTTTAATTCTGCTTTAAAAAGGTTGATAGTCTCATCCATGAGACTTCCTGGTGAGCCAAATGGTATTATGTAATCCACATATATCGCAATGATAAGATTATGTGATTTGTGGAGAAAGACACATGGGTCAAAGAGAGTAGAAGCAAACCCGTAGGGATTTATTTATTTAATCAATCTTAAATACCATTCTTGAGGGGATTGTTTCAATCCGTAGATACAGCGATTGAGCTGTGCCATATGGTTATCTATCCCGTACCCTTCAGGAAGTTCCATAAATATTTCTTCAGTCAAAATTCCATATAAAAATGCTGTTTTAATGTCAAGTTGTCAGGGTTTCCAGCCCTTGTTCGCAGAAATAGCCAGCAGAAGTCTTAGTGATTCATGCCGAACAACAGGAGCAAATGTTTCATCGTAATCGAGTCCCTGAACCTGGGAATATCCTTTAGCAACGTATCTTGCCTTAAATCTTTCGATTTCTCCTTTGGAATTCTCCTTGACCTTACAAACCCATTGACTATCAACAATTTTACGTCCTTGAGGCCTCAGTACTACTTGTCACACATTGTTTTCAAGAAAAGATTCAATCTCACTCTCGAATGCTTTGTTCGAATCACACCAGTGAGGAGATCTTTTAGCTTCGCTATAATTCCTGGGTTCTTTAACATCTAAAATGCTTATCAATGCACTTTCATCCGCATCAGTTTCGGTCAGATTTCTCTGCTCTAATTGACAAAGTGAAGTTTGTGCACGAGAACTTTTCCACCACTCCCCCGTTATCGTGTCATCAAACACACGGGGTTTTATATGGCGTTTTGATCTAGTGATAATTGGAGCATTATTATGATTGTTTTAGGATTGGTTTTGTGTGGCTATTTGGGTATTTAAAGGTGGTTGACCAATCGGAGCACTAGACTTCGATGATGGAAGATTTGGGTTGACAGACAGATTTTCGTCTGCAAGAATTGGGTTTGAAAATTCACTTGAAGTGAAAGAGGTATCAGAATCAATATTTTGCATAACATGACGAGATGGATTATTAGTGGACTGATAGGAAGAGTTTTTGACAAAATTGTCAACTTTGTCTTCATCCATGTATGGAGGAAACTTAACATCAGCCGAAGCGACCACACGACCATTTTCAGGTAAAAATATGGGGTAATGATGTGGAACTTTAGTATATCCTACGAAAATACTTTTTACAGCTCTTGGAAGCAGTTTACAACCTGAGTGACGCTTGACATCAGGTATGTGATAATAGCATGCTTTACCAAAGGGTTGAAGGTGAGTGATTGTGGGTTTTGTGCCATGGAAGGCTTAATAAGGTGACTGACCACTTACAGACCTATGAGCTATACGATTTTTTGTATAAATGAATGCTTGTACTGCTTCAGCCCATAAACTTTTATTAGCAATGGGAATGAGCATGGCGCGTATTCCTTCACTGATAGAACGATTTAATCTTTCAGCAATACCATTTGACTCCGGGGGAATACCGGGGAGTTAAGTCATGAGTTACCCCCTTCCGGATCAAGTAATTAGTAAGCTTTTCATTTTTGTATTCGACACCATTATCAGTTCTTAGAGATTTTGCTTGACATCCTGTTTGTTTTTCAATATCAAAGATAGTATTAATGGTAGGTGATACTTAATCTGACTTATATATTAAAAATTGTACCCAGGAGTAATGAGTCAAGTAATCAATAAAACTGATATAATATCGCAAGCCACCAAGAGATGGTACTGGAAACGGATCACAGAGGTCTGAATGTGAGTATTCTCCTTTAGAAGTTGCTCTTGATTTATTTGCTTGAGTTTTTTTGTGAATTGACTTAGATAGAGCACAAGCCTCATATTGAAAGTTTTTGGACAATCAGGAAGTTTATTTGAATCCTGAATTATCTTTTCTGTAAAAATGATTGACGAGGGGGCAGCATGACATAATGCTCTATGCCAAAAGGCATACGTTAAACAAGCAAAATCATCTGATTTAGGAAAAATCTCAGGTATTACTGGTAAAGAGTCCAAAAAGATTGCCTCAAGCCATACTTTCTCATCTTTAATTATACGCATTACAGATCCATCATCAAAAAGATTGTATCCTTTAGATCTCTCTTTTTTCCAAGAAAATAGAGAATGTTCAAGGTTTGGAACATACAAAACATCTTTTAAACGAAATAAAGAGACAGAACCACTTGATAATTTACAATGTAGGACAATCGATCCCTTTCCAAAAACTTCCATCTCATCACCCAATCTCGAAGTTACAGATCCGATACAAATTGTGAGAGTTTCGAATCATTCTGGATGAGGATAAAAGTGAGAAGTTGCACATCTTCATCTCGGAATTTTTGGAAGGTTGAGCTAAAACTGATTTTGTAGTCTTCTTTTTCTGGTTTGTAACCAGTGCTTTTGCTTCAGGCTCCTCGTAGTCCAGGTCAATTAATCGTTGTTTTACCTCTGAAAAAGTTAGGTTACTTTTAGTGGTTAAATTGTCAACGACATTCCTTTTACTACGACAGAGAAACCCAAGAAGAAAATCACGCTTTGCCATGTCTGATTCGAGAAAGTTTGCAAATTTTTGACGATAAGAATCCGAAGAATCTTTTGCCAATTGTAATAATTTGAACCACTCAGCTTCAAACAGCTGGATAAACGAGGCTAAAGACATAGATGGGACATATGTTGATTTTAACTCGAATAAATTTCCAAGTTGAAACACGAGAGAATATGCTGTATCTCTTTTATACATAGAGCTTAATTGAGTCCACATCAAGTGTGGATCGCCCTTCTCAAGAATACTTTGCAGTATCTCGGGTGAAACGACTTGAGTGTAGATACCGACTGTCAAATTGTAATTGTATAAGATCTTATAGGCCTTTGTTTCTTCCAGATCAGCATCAAGCACTGGTTTAAACCCTTCAAAAACTAGTTCAAACAGACCCAAACTATACCAAACCGCTGTCATAGTTATAACCCAAGCATTGTATGTGGCCTGGCCATCGAGATGAATAACATTCGAAAGATTCATATTTCGAATGGGATATTCTCTACAGATAGTAGTGGAGAAATCGTTAGACTTGGTAACGGTAGGGTTAGACATTCTGGAATCTGTTGATAATATGTATTAGAACCTTGATGCAATGACTGATCTTAAAGGGGGTGATAGTGCTTTATGACACCGGGCTCATAACCTGTTGATAGTATATGGGAAAAGCTTGAATTGTTAAATTCAATTAATATCACTTGTGGGAAAAACCCAGAGTAGAACTTAAAGAGTCTGTAAATCGTAAGATGGAAGTTGTTGATTACTTCCACTTAGACACAGTGTGACCTATATACACTAGATAATGCTATATCAAGATTTTTGTGATCTATAAATTAACATATTAATTTTGTTAAATAAAATAGTACACTTAGCAAGATTTCAGTGCATTTAAGTTACTTTGGTTACCAGCCATAAAGAAACGTGCGCTCAGACATTAAGTATCTTGCTGATCATATGAAATTAGAGACACAAATTTCAACATAGACAGAGTTTGTTCATCTGAGCGCGTAAAGTTCTTTATCGCAGTAATATTCAAGTCGGCTGAAGATGCTCTTTGAAGTCATTTCTTTGACCCTGACGACATTCGAAGCCTTCGCCAATCATCAAAATATTTGATTTTCAATTGAGTTTTTCTTAAAAATTTTGCAACTTCCATAGTCTCTCATTCTCAATCTTCATATTCTACTGTCTTTAGAGCCCAAATATACTATAACCAACCGCCATTTATATCCTTTTTCCACTCTAATGGCCTTCTCAATCCATCCCTCAGTTTCTGAAATAATACCTAAGTTGAGTAAAGACATACATATATGTGTATATCTGAAGAATCAGTGACAAGTAGCGGCAGGTGTGAGTTACACTTTAAGTACAATATGAGCAAAGTATTTGGTGATCCCTTATTTACAGCAAAAACTACAATGATAGTATTAGTGCCTCTTCTTTGGATGGGAATTATTAAGATTCCTGGGCACCAAGCCTTCTTTCTCTGACATCAGCCTCTTATTCATCTTACGAATCTCTTCAGGAGGTGGTTTGATTCTGGACAAAGAGACAGGGGTACGATTTGGTCGTTAGTAGATCCTACGAGCACAACTCGAAGATAGTTCGACGGTGCCTGGAGTCTGTAAGTGCTAGAAAGAGCCACAACAAATGCAATTTAGCAGAAAATAACAAGATAAGAAAGACCTCAATACATAAAACCGGCTGTGCAATGGCAATACTAGTTGTTCCAGACGACCGGGAAAACCCGGAAGGCTCATGGTAAATTCGTAGTAAGGCCTCCAAACAAAAATAAAATCCACAATTATGGGTCTGAATTCGGACTAGCAAATTATCGTCGGCACGACCGACATGATGGTATTTTGTTTGAAATACAGAGACATGTTGAAGCCGGAATTACGACTGCACAGACCATATGTTTACGAAATAATTTCCCTGATCTAATCCATACAAGTTAGGATATCCGGAATATTAATGGCAGATTTTGAAAAGAAATACTTAGATTCATGAGTCTTACCGGAGTCATGCTTCTTCGGTTGAAAAAAAAAATAAATAAATAAATAATAAATAAATAAATAAATAAATAAAATTAAATGATATTAAATGAAATTAAATAAAATTAAATAAAAAACCTTCATCTCTCAATATAAAGTCGATGAAGACAAAACTAATAAGAATGTAATACTAAAAATATAATACACAAGATATAATTATGTAAATATAATTCTAAGAATAGGATTATAAAAATATGTTTATACTATAAGATAGTTAGACTTCATCGGCTGATACTCTTTTCCTAGACAGTGCATAAAATTCACGTTGGTTTTTATTGATGGCAGCATTTTATGAAAATAATTTAACATGCATTGTTGTATTTAGATAATATTCAGAAATGTTTAAGTTAAGGTGTTTAGATGTCATGTTTCTCTATCATAGCTATTATTTCCATAAGATTGTCTTTGTAATTATATTTATGGAAAATCTATTTCTGGTACTTAGCTATGGCAACTACATGATGAATGTTTTAAGGAAATCTGGAGATAAATAGCTGGGAGATTCTCATATTAAAGAAACGCGAAAAAATATTATTCTCTTTTATGTCATACTCAAACCAGATTCTTTATAAGCTCCCAATATCAACATTTTATTCTGTTACACTATTGATCATACTTTCTGTTCATCTAACG
The DNA here is from genome assembly GCA_019455505.1 of Pleochaeta shiraiana. NCBI lineage: Eukaryota > Fungi > Ascomycota > Leotiomycetes > Helotiales > Erysiphaceae > Pleochaeta > Pleochaeta shiraiana. The sequence goes on from JAHYSP010005196.1 coordinate 13,275, forward strand.
CTTCCTACTTTTTTTTACACAAACTCTTGCACCAGTTGTTCTTCGTACACCCGGATCCCATCCTATTCCCTAAAGAATTTCAGAATATTGTAATTCTTGACTGTACTTATAAAAACAATAGGTATTTTAAATCTCTTTCTAATATCCGTCGGTAACGGAGTTAAAAAATACAAATGGAACGAACAGACATGGCAAGTCACTCAACAATTGTAGTGT
>JAHYSP010005210.1:1426-15187 GCA_019455505.1 Pleochaeta shiraiana
CTCTTCTCTACATCATTTCCTCTCTTCTCTAGATTAGTTTATTCAATTGAATTCATTTACCCAACTTGGCTTCTATTACAACTCTGTTGCATACCAACATCAATTGATCCGGTAACATTAATGCCCTATTTTTTCCGTATTAAAATTCCCTCATTTTCATATACGTACTCTGTTACTTGATTTTCTATACTATTTTTTTATTACGAGCAGCCAAACAACACAAATTCCTAATTCTTCTTTGATAATTATGACCAATCAAGTACATTCCCCAGCATCAGCTCACTCCCGTCATGTTACCATAAATCATCGAATAAGGATTCATACCCTGCGAAGATAGGCTGGTATGACAATAAAGCAAATCGCTGATATCCTTGGACCATCCTGGGGACAAGCGAGATATTTTTGTGTCTAAAGAGATGGAAAACATAGGTCATCACTCTGCTCGTCCACCCACGCTAAGTACCGAGCAGGTAGACCAACTGGTGGCATACGTCTGCTCGTCAGCAGAAACTTGAAGGATGAGCTAATTGGAACTTGCTATGGATAAAATTAGGCATCTGAACTGTGGCGAGCATGCCATCCGAAGGGCTCTTGGAATGAGTGGGTGAGGCCGATACTGAGCTCGGTCAAAGCCTATACTGAACAAGATTAACAAAAGAAAGAGAATAGAATTCGCACGATCACATATTAAATGGGCTCCGGAGAATTGGAGTCGGGTTCTCTGGATCAACGAAACCCGGGTCACTGGTGTCCCTCATAAAATTTCGTGGATAACGAGAATGGTAAATGCCGATGCCGCAATAGTCTGAATAGCGCTGACGTACATCTTAGGCAGACGAACAGGTGAATGAAACTTGTATTGATCTAAGACACCTCTAAGCAGACGGATGGATTTTTTGGGGGTCACTTATCGGATCTCAAAAGGGCCCACACCTGTTCTGGGAGAAAATTTATGGATCTATAACGCAAAGGACATATCGTTAAAGGATTGTGCCTATTTTGGAAGTATTTAAATAGAAAACCCTAGTATGAAGCTCATGCAAGACATGTCACCTCATCCCATCGAGATCAGACCTAGGAAGAGCTTGCCGATGCTTGCATCGAATTGATGATCTGGCCACTCTTCTCACTAGATCTTAATCCTGTTGAATCAGTTTGGAACTGTATGAAATATTACATACAGTATAATTTTCCGGAGTTAGGCGGTGGGGTGCGGATAGCAGATTAGAGGCTTCATGAGATATTTGAGGCGGCTTAGGACTCGACAAGTAGTCAGTAACTCTTTAATGTCACTGAATCGATGCATGATAGTTGTGAGGCAGTGCTACAAGCAAATGGGGGGTACCATCGCTTTAGATTTTTCGGTGGTTATTACATGTTTTTTTTTGAAGCTTTAGGTGTTTAGTTTAAATATCTTTTATTATCATTTAGATGTTCATGAATTAGGGTCTAGATTTTGCGATTACAGGTAAAATTTAGTGTCAAAGCTGATGACAAAATAAATATAAATAGATTAAGATTTAATAAATATTTAAAAAAAAAAGGCTTTAGCTACAGAGAATAAGAAGAAAGTTGAACATCAAAAACCAGGACGCGAAAGCATTTCATCTAAAATTATACCATTATTTTGGGAATCTTGGCCTATATAGGTTAGACTATATCAATTTCACTTATAAAAGCCCAGTCATTTGTATGTAATATAAAAAAATTATCCCAGAAGTATTGTATGCGTCAATTTGAATACTTATCAATAACTTGGCATTATTGGACTAAATAATTTCAGAAGACACAAAATCTCTAAGAGACCTAATCAGGACTTTTAGGAGGAAATCTACTGGAAATCTGAAATCATTATTCATTAATTTCAAACTACGAAATAGTTGAATTATGTTGTGATGCTGATCTGTTTAAATCACGTGATACCAAGTTTTGGGGTCAAACACCTGAGGCAGGCGTAGGTGGTGTTCGTGCTGAGTAATCAATATTTATTCCAGACCGAAATAGGTCTAGCGAGAAATATTGGTGATTTCAGATCAGGAGAATCCGCCGGATCACTTCACAATAGGCATCCGCCTCAATTAGGTTTAGGTCTTAACTATAGTGATTAGGGATATTTTGGTTGTGTATATAGTAATAAGATAAATGTCTTTCTAGGACACATTGTTTTGATCATAGGTTTACTTTAGTTAATATATTTACTAATCTATTCACAATTGTACATCAATGTGGTAGAAGAATAAATATAATATTTGAATTACTCAGAGATACCACCCTGCACTTTACTCACGTTGATATTTGTTATACAAAGCGAACATCACGATACTTCTCATAACTACATAACAACAAATAATTCTACACCAGGTTAATTCAAATTTTCCAGTCAATAATTTTAATTTTTTTTGTAAAGCTTATATGAGATTTTACTTACTCTCGAGTTAAAACACTGTAACCCCGCAGACGGCACCATTTTTCATAACCTCGAACACTAGTCCAGGGAATCCATATAGAGTGGTGTTACCGAGGCCTCTGATATCTTCTGAAGAATCAGTTCTTTTGTAACCGAGAGTTTCTTCCCAGCCACCAAGCAGTTCACAGCTACTCCCGGGACTATCTCCCCAATCTCGATTAAGTACCATACCCCGCTGATGAGCTTTTTCATCTTCTGTATTCCTATATATACTTTTCCACTCCTCTTGAAGCTGCTTTTTAATTTCATGAAAAGGCGATTCTGAATTTATGATGCTTTGACTTTTTTCTGACTTTAAATACTCTATTTCCCAGCGACATCGTCGATGTCTATTGAAAGAGTAAGACCCAGGGACGTTACCATGAAGAATTAGTTTTGTCGTAACAAGTCTGCTTGATAAATCCCACGGAATAATGTTCTCGCGAAGGTTTTTTGGTACTTTAAAAGCTCTAGAAGGTGGACACGGAGACGGAATTACTGGAGATGATAGGAGAACATCGAACCCATGATAGAAGTAGTTATAGAAGCATTCACCGGAAACGCTTCCCGCTGCTTCCTCACTACTATCCTCACTATCTGAATCATCTGTGACTGTATATGCAGATGATTGATCAGTATCTGTTGAATCGTCATGTATTCTCAAATTATTTTTTTCGAGTCGAGAATTCCCAGCTACGGGAGATTTATGAATTGACATCTTTTGATCATTTTTTCGGTAAATGGCATCAGGTGGACCAAGAGTTGCGACCAAGTCTTGAGGAGATGTAAGGCCTAACTTGATCCATAAAGGAGACAGCCCCTCAAGTCGAAGAAGCTCTATATGACCCTGTCCATGTATTCGGATAAGTTTGACCTCACCCCGCACGAGCTCCCGACTCTTATTTGGCATAGGAAAAAGATCTCGAGGATCCAACTTGTATGTGTAGAGAGAGTCTCTTGCATCAGGCCATGATTTACCTCGAAATATGGCCATTGATGAAGCAACCTGATTTGTTGAAGATGAGGACAATAATGAGACACAATCCTTGTTTGGAGACCAATCTGGCTTAGCTAATGGGAAAGAGAACGCTATTCCAGGGTATGAGAGCACATATGTTCCCATCCTGGTCTTGTCCTCTAACTTTGGCTCAATAAATTCTCCTGGAAATGTAGGTCCTAGAAGTCGATTGTATATATGTCTAAACGAAGGACCTGACTGACTATCAACTTGAACTATTCCTGGATGACTCAAAACAGTTGGTCGCAATATATCTTTATCTTTGTAAGTTAGATGGCTCTTCGTGAAATCCAAGACTTCGATTAACCGAAGTCGTTGCTCAGGTCCATCAAATCGCATGCGAATACCGTTGTTAGGAAGATTAAGTACTACAGGTTCTGTCAAAGGTGCTGATTGTTCAAAGATTAAATCGATCTTGGGGAATCGCTGTCGCTCAGCTTTAAGACGAGTTAAAATTTCTTGAAGAAATGCTCCAAGGACTGCGAAATAATAAATCATTTGGTCAGTTACTGGTTCTACTAAAGTTCATGACAATCCATCCTTACCAATAAATCCAAGAGCTTGTCCTGGATAGACTTGGCCTGTAAATATTGACATGATGAATACATGGGGAAAGCCGTTGCCTTGTGGCTCACGAGAAATACAAATTCTCCTGCCCGTAAAACTGATATCGCACTGAATTAGTCGAGATACCCAACTTGTAATTAATATCACGTGATACGTACTTTTCGAGAACAAATAAAATGCAGAACAAGATTTCTTTGAACATGTATTACAAATTGCATCAAAAATTACAGTTGAAAGCTTGTGCTGAGTTAAGGACGAGGAGCTAAATATCATCATCATATGACTAGTAAATCACGGGTACAAGTTCACAATTCGCAGCAATTATTTTTCTGTGGTGTTCATCAGTTCTTTGCCTGGCAAGATCAGTGAAGATATACAGGGTGTTTGGGGTAAAAATCTACACCCAGGGATTCTTGCAGAATTAGCGACTGATCATTATACAATTTAGGGCTTGATTTACGCAGATCTCATGCAGCTAACTCTAAGCAGTTCACGATCGTCATGGGGTGGGCTGGGGTATTTGCAGGGCGAAACGTGATTGTGGAAATCTTGCCTGAATTTTTCTTGTAAAATGAATTTCCCCTGCGTATCCACCTGAAATTTTGACCGAAAACGGATGAAATGGAAATCAAATTCTCAACAATTATTTCATCCAAACTTAGATACAATTAAAGATACTAAATCATTTTACTAGTGATCACTGGATCCGCCCTGGGCACTTATCACATCCTCACATCTTGCGTGCATCTCATCGAGAATTCCGATTAGGACCTCTGGTCTAGCGCACTCTTGCCATGCTTCTTGTATTAGTGGGAGAACCTCAACCCTTCTCCGCTGTCTCCCGTGATCAAAATCTCCAAACCGATCCTCTATGTAAGTTTTCATCAAACCCCATACATTCTTGCTAGGATTCAAATCAGGAGAGTAGGGAGGCCAGTCCATAGGTTCAATCCCATTTGCTACAAGAAACTCCGTGCTGACTGCCGCCGTTTGAATAGGGGCGTTATCCTGCATGAATTGTACAGGTAGCCGTGTAGTCCCCGATCTGAATCTGACAAAGTCAACAACTTCAGGGAGAATTCGCTCATAGTAACTTTCGCCTGTCATCTTCTTCCACTTCTTCCCCCCAAAAAAACAACTGGACCAGCCTGATCCCCAGAAAAACAGTCCCATAACATCCAGGAATTACCTGTTCTATATCGTTCAACAATACAAGTACTATCGAACTCTTCATAATTCTTAAGACAAAGTAAGTTGTCAAGAAAGTCTTGAACACAATTTACATTTACACTCACCTTTCGTGTAATATACACTTTTTTTACTGGGCCATCACTGATCCAAAACTCATCACTCCAGACAATTTGGGCCCAATCTTGGAGGTTGTAGTGTAGATGTTGGTGGGCCCATTCTAGTCTCAACTTTTTTTGCGAATCAGTAAGAGGTGGTTTGCTCCGAGCAATATGTCGGCTGTAACCGCGCCGTTTCAATGCATTCCTGATGACATCTTGCCCTACATTCCATTCAGGAAAATTCATGGCCAATTCCAGTTAACTCATCTGTCTGGTTACCTTTGAACTAGTCACAAATCTTACTAACTCATCTTCTTGGTCCGGTCTCAGTTTGGGCGGGCGGCCAGTACTTTTTCCTGGAAAAACTTGACCCGACCGAATAGAATNATTTTGAGTATTGGCGAGAAGTAGGAGAGATATCGAAAGTATCCATTCTTGCTTTAGTATTTTAGTAAAAAGTTAAGGTGCAAATGCCGGAGAGGTGACCAAACGTAGTAAGTCAATTTAGAGATACCTAGCTCTTTTTTGTAATTATGAGAAGATTAATTTACTATAATATTTATGTGCAACAACAGATTGTAGAATGTGGAAGTGTCGATGTGAACGGTGAGCATAAGGATTGTGAAATTGGAATTGTGCGAAATTCGGCGAAAAGAGTGGGAAGGAGTGGAAATGAGTGAAAATGGTCTCGTGACAGCCCTGATCGTAATGATTATATAAGCTATGATTGTCAGGGTATACCATGTCGAAAGCCTGGACATACCCTATGAGATAGTGTCGATCAGGTGTAGAATTTTACCCCAAATACCCTGTAAGTCAATTATACCCTTTATTAAAATAATAATAGTAATAAACCACAGCAAATAGCATCAAAGACTGATATCCAGTCAAGGACGCACGATAACGGGCATGTTTAAGTCAGCACCGATTGGAGTCGTGGTTAAAGAGGCCGGGTTGAGACCCGCTGCCGCACTTTTGGACAACCGACAAAGAAGATATGCCCAGCTGTCACGATAGCAAAGTCTAAGGTTGACGAAAGATTTTGTAAGTCTCAATTGTTGAAGTATATTGTAGATTTAAGGTTTCTGGGATATTTTAGGTGAGACTGAAGGATATCTGAAGTATAACTAAAGGGTGTCTGAAGGTACTAAATGGTATAAGAAGTACTAAATGTGACCGATGTGAACAAAAAGTAATCTTGAATTGGTATTAAAGACAAAGAACTAAGCGTGAAGAATCTATTTACAGCAAAATATGAGCTTCTATATATATGTTTTCTTCCTTTCTGTTAGAACTAAAATTAATACTTTTGGTTGTATATTTAAAACTTGAATAAGTTAAATATAGAAGTTTTACCAGAGGCAAAACTGAGCGTTATGCTGGGATAAAAATAGAAATAGGGTAGCGATTAAAATAGTAACTTAGATTTTACTTAACGATGAAACTTTAAAACCTTGCACCAGCGTATATTGTCTCTCCCCCCAGGACAATGAAATCCGTATAATGCTCCCAGCACTTTTTCGCACCGGAGATGTACACGCACAGCCAAAAGAAATCGAAAGCAGAGACTGGGACTGGTTGGAGGATCGAAAAGCAAAGAAGGTGGGACAGCTACTTGCATTCTCTATGTCAAAAGGCACTAGTGTGGATACATCATATGGACTTGAATAAACACGACGGGTCCCCTCGACAACGTTTCCAGGAAGCCTTGATATCTCAGAACCTCGCAAGAAAACCAAGGACTTAGCAATGACTCATCGAGATACTGAAGAGAAAATGTCCTACTAGACCGATGATTCCAAGCTGGAAAATTAGAGAATAAGTGCAGGCATAACATGGAAGAAAATTAACAAGGACTCGGAATGTCGCAAAATATATTTAGTCAAGAACAAGGAGATCTTCGACGCAGAAATTTTTGCCATTGAACAGGCGCTACATATCGCACTCCGTAGAGGATGGAGTCGGAGGCGCCTGGCTTTCTCAAGGAAGAGAAAAATTCTAGAGGTAAACACTAAAGTCCACATCTGGCTGGACTCGCGAGCAGCAATTGAGAGGATTCTGCATCTAGAGCCTGGGCCGGAGCAGTGGCAGGCATTTTGAATACATAGACATGCACTAGAATTAAAAAATTACGTAATAGGAGTTCACATACGATGGGTGACAGGTCATGAAAATATAGAAGGAAATGAACGTGCCGATCGGATAGCCAAAGAAACAGCAAAAACAGGAGTTTGCCCTCAAGAAAAATTTCATTCGCTACTTTACATGTTGAGGCTTCTTACAGAATGCCAGCGGAAAGAGGATCGAAAATGGTTCCAGACATAACATCAAAAACGGAAAGTGGAAAACCGAATAACGTACAAGCTTCTGGATAAAATGCAAACAATGGATAAAACAGCCGCCGGAGTAGAGAAAATGCTAGCATGCCTCTATTATGAACTTAAATCCGGACATGCGCACATCAATGACTCCCTCTATAGAATTGGTAAAAGTAGTTCAAGAAGCTTCCCATACTGTCAAAAAGGCATGGATACAGACAGTGAGGCATTTAATGATGGATAGTAGGAAATGGAGACGTGAGCGCGACATTATGTGGACTGAAATTGAGGAGAGTTGCATGTTAAGGCGTACTTGGGTACAACTTTATGACAATTTCCCTGACGAAAGAGGAGTCACACCAGCTATATTGAAATTTATCCAATATATTGGTATAGGTATAGCGAGTAATCAAGAGCTAAAGGAACAAGTAGAAAGCCATCACCAAGCAAATATTGGCATTGACGCTATGGATGAACATGAGGTCCCAGGAGGATGAGTGACCAGACCAGGAATAGTAGCAGGAAAAACAAAGTGCGAGTTGAGTAACTTCTTGTTGCTGCGAAGATTTTTATTAGAACATACATTTAAAAGTAAAATAAAGTTTAGGAGTGAGGAGGGCACTCCATGTGTCCAAAAGCCCCGCTCATTTGTGGAAATTAAGGGTGAGAAAAGGGTGCGCTAAGCGCATTATTGCAAATTCTAAACACAAGAGTCGACATAGCTAGAAAATTAACATACACGGTTATTTACCTGGGCGTATCCTACCAGTAGGATTAGAACTTAACTACTGATTAATAATAATAATAGTAGTAGTAAAACCTTAAGATGCATAAAATAATCCCAGGGTATAATACTGGGGCTAAAGAGGGTCTGAGCAGGGCTATACAGAAGCTAGCAGGGCCTTTTCTGCGCCAATTCACAAAAATCAAGCATAGTTTTTCTGAGGCGCATTAGCCGTTTTCTTCTATCGTCTCCGAAGATATTGCCAAAAATGGCTTTCAAAGAGGATCGACACTAGATTCAGCATCATATCCTGATTGATATGCATGAATTTTACATTTTTGTAAGTATTACGGACAAACATAGTAATATCGACCTCAGATAAAATACTATATCGGTATAAAACAAATGTATAGTTAATTTTTATCTTGATAGTCATACTGTCAAAAAAATCAATTTCCTGCTCTCATGTTCAGAGGCCGGGCTCATCCGGTGTGCCTACTTGGTGATGATGATTCTATTTTACTTCTATGCGTGGGTTTACGTGCCCCAAACCCCCTAGGGGAACAAAGGACGCTAGAACTGGAGCCCTAGGGGATCTTGCTACACAGCTAAAATACATTTGCTGTGTGACGTTGCTTGAAACTGCACACATGAGTCTGATATGGCTCTTACCGTTTTATAGTATATGGCAATATCCTTCTCATGGCTGTTGATTACTCAGCCCTCCCACCCGCTCCTTTCTGGAGCCTCTATCACCTCAAAATAAAACAAAATAAATATAACTTAGAATAAATCTACTTCAACAAAGACAAATGTCTTCTAAATACCGTACGTGATCTAGCCATTTCGTTAGTGTACTCGCTCCCTTCGCTGTGCCGAAAAGGAAAGGATTTAGGTGATGAGTGGAATCCTCGAGGCGGCCACCGCGACGCCGCACAATCCTGCAGTAGAGAGGGTGTGTAGGAGTTTTACGAGATCCAAAATGACACAATATAGTGGCGTCTTGATTTTTGAAGAGATCTTGATATACCGCAAAGTTCCCGTGGCCTGTTCTTGCTGCAATTATTTGGCCTAGAGGTTTCCTGTTCAGGAGCAGTTCTTTAGGAAATAGGGGGATAGTTTTAATCTCTAGAAGGTTGTACGAGTTAGGGGCATTTTTCATCCACTCTTGTCTAAGAGGAGTTACTGTTGTTGAATACCAGTTTCTGAGGGAAGCATATGATGACTTAGGGTGCGCGTCTGGGAAGGGTATTGATGTACCTTTCTTTGCTTCCATATCTGCGAGCTCGTTTTCTAGAATCTCGAAATGTCCATGGACCCGGCGAACATTAACCTTGCCTTCTTGAGTATGTGGAAGTCGGTACCGTGTTTTACATTTTTTGGTAGCTTCTGCCGCCTCTACGAAGGCCTAATGCGAAGAAAAGCCGGGTGTTTCAGTTAAAAGTTTTCTAGCTACTTCTTGGTTGTCTGGAAAAACCAACAGGTTGTTGGCCATGCGAGCGGAGGGGAGACTGACGGCCGCTTTTATTCCTTGAAGGGCTGCGATAGTTTCTGCGTCATAGACTTTTATGTCCTTACTGAGAGTTTGGGCTCCAGACTCTACCTGATACGTAAATTGGAGAATTACATATCCAGAGCTTATATTCCCGTCAGGAATTTTCGAGCCATCACTGTAGACCAGGATGTCCCTACGTGGTATCAATTGGAGGAATTCGTGAAAATTGTTAACTCTTTGATCGTTTGATTGAATTCTGGCGCCGATACAAGCTAGGGAATCTCGTCTAGTCACTTCAGTAGTCCATGGGAGTATGAGAAGGAGGTTTGGTCTGGTCAGAAATAGGGATACTTCTGAGGGTGCGGATAAATTTAATCGGAGTAGAAGAGTCAGAGGATTTACGTTCACGCAGAACAAGTGGGTTTTGAGGATCAAGCTTACGGGTGCGTATAGCAGCGCGCCTTGATACGTTATCATGAGCTACTTCCGCTGGAAAGATACCTGCCTCTCTAAAAAGCGCATAAGGGGGAGTAAAGCAGTAGACAAAGAGAATTTCTGTAGAAACAGCAGTACGTATTTATTGAGCTCGTCTAAATGCGAACCGACCCAATTTCTAGTTAACCTATTGCCCTTTTCCCTTGATTATCCAGGCTATCAAGATTCTGCGGCAAAGTGTGCGATTGGCAAAACACAGGCTATGGCAACCTATCTAGAAAGGTGTGGCTTGACACTAGAGATAGTATTTCCAAGATATCGTAGAGCTTTTGCTATTTTCAAAACCTTAGCTACTTGTAACTTTAAGTGATATTTAAAACTCATTTTACGGTCAAAATGTACACCTAGCCACTTAAGATAGGGTCGAGTTGGATTTTCTGAAATAATGAAAGAGTTTGATTGCACTTTTGGGCTAATTCCTTTATCCTTAAGCCTCCGAGTGAAGTGCATTAATTCTGATTTTTCTGAGTCAAATGTTAAACCTACACCTGCACTCCAAGAAATGGCTTGGTTAATTGCTACCTCGATTTTTCGTGGATTAAACTCCAGAGATGTTGAGTTTTCAATAATTGCGACATCATCGGCATACCTGAATCTCTTTCTGAGGATCTCGAGTTTAAATAAAGGCGAGATAAATAGCATAAAGAGGATTGGTTATACTGGGGAGCCTTGTGGTAGTCCACAATTTACTTCTCTGGGAGAGCCTTATTGCCCATAAATACGGACTTACACCTTGCGATTTGATGCAAATGAGCTGACCCAATTGCAGAGGTGGTTTGGCCAGCATTGATCTCTTAGCTGATTAAAAAGCCTTCCTGGAATTACGGCATCAAAGGCCCCTTTAATGTCAAGGGTAGCCACTGTAGCAGTTTCACCTTTAGCCATTACAGTCTCTATATCATGCGTGAGAAATATTGTTAGGTCCACGAATGATCGTAGTGGTAGAGCTCCGAATTGCTGACGTGCTATCACTTTATGTTTAATAGCTACCCAAGTCAAACGTCTTGCAACTAATCTTTTCATGCTTTTTCCTAGAACAGACAAGAGAGCAATCGGTGGATAAGATCTTGGTGTGGACATATCTGCCTTGTTAGGTTTTCCGATGATAACTAGAATCGCTGTACGAAAGCATTGAGGATGGTGTCCAATTTTTAAGCGCATTCGAAAGAGTTCAAGAACTAGTTCAGAGATCAGGGGCCAGGCAAGGCGGAGTAAAGCTGTTGGTATTCCGTCTTTTCCTGGGGTTTTATATTGCCTGCACCTAGGATTGCGCTAGATAGCTTTTCTGCAGTGAGGTCGGGAAATGGAAGCGCAGATCTTGCAACAGAGGGTGTGGAAAATGGAATGTTTTCTAAATTTGACTGGTTTCGCAAAAGGTTCCTGATCAAAATGTCTCTTTTATCTTCGGCAATTTGTGCAGGCGGCGAGTCGGGTGAAAGTGGGTCAATGATTGGAGGGGTGCATCCTGTGTTTAGTCATTGAATGAGGACATATGCTTGAGAGGAAGAAGAGGCTGTAAAGGATGGCTCCAGAGTGTGTGATGTACATTAAGATCACCGATAAGAACTGTTAAGGAGTTTGGAAGTGTATCAGAGAGTGAGTTAAGTGAGGCTAAGCCGACACCTGAATCGGTAGCTCCTGTGGGGGCATTGTAAATAATTCTTAGTACGATTGGTGGGCAGCTTGAAGCTTGGATAGAAAGAAAGAAAATATCTCCATTAGGACGATTTTTAACCTCAGCTTAGGTCGGGTGGATTTGAGTTAATGTCAGTCCTGACGTGATTTTTGTATAAGTCAAAACTCGCGGGCGGTCCAACCAGTCGTCAACCAGCGAGAAACATTCAAATAAAGAATGTTTAGGTGTAATTTTTCGCGATACATCCAAAAAAATGGAAGGTTCTTGAATAAGCAATATATCTGTAGCTAAATGAGAAGTAGTCTCCTGGACAATTTCATGGGCAGTAGACGTACGCCCAACGTTTATAGATACAATTTTAATCGTAGATAGTGTGTTACTCATGGATTGATTCTTGGTATCTGGTATTGCGTTATCATCCTCAAGAATTTCGAGGACCACGAATCTCCCGTGGGAATGTTCGGGTGACTCAGAGAAGAGGCTTTGCGAGTCGAAATTAGTAGAATTAGTTGCATCCATAGAAACTACGACTGGAGTTATAGCTAGATTTACTGTCAGTGCTTTCCCAGGGATAATTCCACAGTGGGCCGCTTTTAATTAAGCCTAACGGCCGCAGAGGCTTGTCTGATTTGCTCATTGTGTTTCTTGGTAGGTAGTGATTTTTACCTTTAAAGTCGGAGAAAACATTCTTGGAAATCAGCAGGGTGAGACCCTTGGCAATTGGCACAATTTGGAGGGCTGTAATGAGGTTTTACTGGGTCACAGCTTGTATGGCCGCTTTCGGTATGCTAGGTGGAGCCGCACAATCTGCAGCGTGGATCTTTGATACAATCTCGCTCATTGTGCCATCTGAAGTATTCACCACACTGAGGTACTCTTGTCCTATTGGGAAGGTACTTTGTTCGGAAGTGAGAGTCAAAAAGGGGGAGATTTTGGGAAAGGGAGTTCGTTCCTTCCGGAATAAGTGCGACCCAGTTTTTATTGGCTTTGTATTGGGCCTCGACTGAATTTCGGGGCTCAATAGTACCAACTCAAGTGATATTAGTAAGACCTCTAAGAGCTTTGGCAACCATTTGATCTGTTCTTTCGACTATTGTGATTGAGGTACCATCGAATCCTTGGTATGATCGCGGTATGATCGCGGGACACCAAAGATGAGATATGCAAGGTGGTTTGTAGGGTTTTCCACTTTGTAGAGGCATTTAGGTGATAGAAAATTTCCTATATCGTTCATGTGAGCGGTGAGGTATTCTAGAGCCATAAAAGTGGTCGGAAATGTGTCGAAGCCAGTCTATGTCATCCGAACTTCCCGAAATTTTTTTTATTTCAAACAATAGTTCAATTGTTGCATGATCCCGTAGGGCGATATAGTTCGAGAAGCGTAGCCTGGGGCAACTCCAACAAGAAGTCGGTTGTGTTGGAATTTCTGAGAACGGAAAATCAGAAATTAAAGTAAAGTAAAATTCCTTTTATCATTATTCTAAGGGGACGTCTAAGCATAAATAGTCTATTTACATAGGTGATGACGTAATCTATCATCGCCACAGTGACAAATCTATACCAAAATAGCATCTAGCGCCAGGGAATAATAAAAGATGAGGGCAGAAAACTTGAAACAACCAGTATGGTGATCTTGTTGGGAACCTACAAAAAATGGAGAATGAGTAGGTTCGAAACACCAAACGTTTCCATTTCTAACAACTTGTCAGTCGGAGCTCTGAGGTGGGAAGCTTTAGAAGGGGCTTCTGGATTCTTGGAGGGTAAGGGGGGGGG
>JAHYSP010005224.1:1837-11878 GCA_019455505.1 Pleochaeta shiraiana
AAGCTTTAAACAAATCATTACCATTAATACTCAGTCACAACACAATATATACAGTGTCCTTACGGCCAGGGGGAGTGTTGTAATTTGGTGTAGTGCTTTAGCAAATGTGTAATGTCACGTGCAATGAGTTTGTCATGTTTGATTACTGGTGGTGGCTTGCATGCAGCCAAGGAGCGAATGCACAAAGGTATAAGTTAGGGCTTCACACCCTTATGTAGATTAATAACCAACTTTCATAAAAATATACTCCTCCTATCATTAGCTCATAAGGTCAGCATGCGTAGTACTACTTCCCTAAGCTCATAATCTATAATAGACTGTCAGTAGCTGGTGTCGGCCTTGCCAAATTTAGTTCCGAGCATTATCCCTAATCAGGTCGTTTATTCCACGCACTCGTTGAGACATTCAGCTACGGAGACAATGAATAGAGATGCTTGCAGAATAATTAAAATTAGAGACATATGCCTCAAATTTCATCCTCAGATATCTCTACAGGAACGGCGGCTTTTTCTTCAACACTTCTGAGCCCAAACCGTGGTACATGTTCTCACTCATGGAAAAGTCACAAAAATCTTAAGTTGCCCTGACATGCCAACATCATCTTTTTTCTTTCAGCCTGCTAGGTGATGTTTTTCTGGATTTAAATTAGTAATCTTTTGTCTCAGATTGGATAAGTGCTCTGACTACTAGACGCTACTTGGAAGTGCGGCCGAGACGGCATATTACTACGCTATTCAACAATGTAAATGACAATGTCCGAGCTGTCAAATACGACTTCCCCAAACTAATCCTGTAAGATTGATGTCTTGCTTGTTTGAATGCACTGACAATTGCATTTCTTTTGTTAAAACCGCTCGTTAGTATCTGACCGCAAAAAGAAAACTGTATTTATAATGTTAAGCTCGTATATCCAAGACTTATTGTCTGGAGATTCTTCAACTTCTAATAGTTCCCATATAATAGCTTATCAATGGTAAAATTTTTGGAATAGTATGGTTGGAAATGTCAGTAGAAATATATTCCTTAACTTATTCAACTTTTTGGGTACATTTAGAGGATATTGTTAGGTGTTAAACTCAGGTGATTCTCAACTGTTCGCCTTGACTAGCTCTGGGCTTACAAATACCGATTCATTCAGCAACAGGCCTGAAACCTTTGTTAATAAATATTGTCAAAGCTTGAGTTGATCAGTGTTGCGAGACTATCCCATGACTAGGAGCTATCTCTGCCAGTACGCTTAAGGCATTGTCTACTCATTGACAAATAGGAAATGTAAGATTAAAGTGACTTGAAATTCAGTCTGACAAACCAATCAACCCTGAATTATGATCTTATAATTAAAAATATAGTAGAGAAGATGAGCATAGTGTTTTTTCTGAAGACTTTGTTAGTTGATTGAGTTCTTAACTGTACTTGCTCCGTAGCCGCCGTCACCGACATCAATTGATCTCACAACCAGCCAAGTCATTTTGTAAACAAAGCATTTTCGACAGCAAAGATGATTCATTCAAACATAAAACTTCACATAAAAGAAAATCAGTTTTGGTAGACCATTTTCATAGCTTGAAAGCAATTCAATTGACCCCCATAAACCAACTTAATCAACTTTACTCAAACTAATTGGCTTTAGTGGCTCATGACTTCAACAAAGTTTCCAAGATCAAGATACATGTATATCATAAATTTGAGGTAGTATCTTGAATCAAACGTTGGAAAAAAAATCGAGGAACAACGACAATAAAACTAAGACGAACAAAACTTGCTTTGTTTTGCTGGATTTACGTCCTCAGGATGTTGAACTCCTATGCTTGGACATTAAGGCTTCCCATTAAGTCGCTTTTATTCCCGAATATTTGAATTTGCTTCGGTATCTGAAGCGTGATAGGGCACTACAATTACTTTAAAATTGAGCAAATTTAAAGCTCAAATTCAATGCCAGTTGCATAGTGAGTGTAATGGCTGGCAAGCCGAAAGGTTCCATTAACCTATGCCTACTAGAACAGCTACATGACTCTTGAATCTTGACACATCAAATAGTTGCTAGTTTCGTGTTATGTTGAAACATTTACATCTTATATATCCTCCTGCCTTTTTTAAGCGGAGATTCTCGAAATGATGATTTCAGAGATTGTCACGCAGTTTATGCTTCACATAGATTATTATCACGTTTGTATTCATCATCCTAAAATCTATTTATGTTATGCTAGAATCTAAGATAGGGATCACTGGTAAATTAAGATGCATAAATAAGAATGTGAACTCTGTCACATTGATCTCTCTATGGAAGAAAATCAACTTCATTTGAGTAACTGGTTGCCCAAGAGTCGTTATTCATCATGTGACTATGGGAAAATAATTTACGTTGTCAAACTTCACGAACCCCACGATCTCCTAGCAAAATATCTAAATATTTATTAAAATAGTTATTACTGATGGTCTTAATCTTAGAGTGTGTGTTTGTCCTAGCTGAATCTCCATATATGTGCATATAACTTCTTCCAATCGCCCCACAACATTTTGGTCCGATCCAATTTCCATAATGGATAGGGATATTAGTCATTCACTAAATCTACATTGCTTACTAAGTCTATTAGGGAAATTCCTATAACACAAGTCATCAAATTTCATTTGCTAGACTGATAAGATGCTCTATCTTGTGGGTCTTGGCCTTTCGGATGAGAAAGATATCACGATTAAGGGACTTGAAATCGTGCGTAGAGCTACTCGTGTCTATCTCGAGGCGTATACGAGTATTCTTCTCGTCGATAAAACTTCCCTCGTACGTAACTATATTGGCTAAAGCTAATCATAACTTACCTGGTAATAAATCTAACAGCCGAATACTAGTAGGAGCATTACTACGGACGAGATGTTATAATCGCGGACCGCGAAATGGTAGAGACTGCTAGTGATGAAATTTTACAAGACGCGCAAACTCTCGAAATTGTATTTCTTGTGGTAGGAGATCCATTCAGTGCTACCACACACTCCGATCTTGTTTTACGGGCCCGCTCCCACCGAATACCTATCACTACTATTCCCAATGCTAGCATCATGTCTGCGATTGGTGCCACTGGGCTCCAGCTTTACAATTTTGGACAAACTGTATCCATGGTGTTTTTTACCGATACATGGAAACCCGCCTCCTTCTACCAACGTATCCGGGAAAATCGTACTATTGGATTACACACTTTGCTCCTCCTGGATATCAAGGTCAAAGAACCAAGCCTAGAGAATTTATCTCGTGGTCGGCGAATCTATGAACCACCCAGGTATATGACAGTGAGCCAATGTGCACAACAGATGCTAGAAATTGAGGAATCCATGAAAGCTAAAGGAGAAGGTGGAGCTTATAGTAAAACAAGCCTTGCAGTTGGTGCAGCGAGGGTAGGTGGAAAGACAGAGAAATTTGTGTGTGGGACTCTAGCGCAATTATGTCACTCGGATGAAGAGCTGGGTAAACCGCTTCATTGTCTGGTTTTACTTGGAAAGAGAACCCATGAATTAGAGTATGAATATTTGAAAGCTTTCGCCATTAACCAGTCGGAGTTACGTGAAATTTGGGAAAGAGATTATGAATATAAATAGATGAAGAATACAATTATTATTCTCAAATCCTCCACAGAACATAGATCTAAAACTAATATATGGGGTTTTTAACTGAATAGAACGTATCTAGGAATTTGTTCTATCTAAATTTATGATCCGGTAGATGCAAAATTATAAAATTTAAAAAGACCTTTAAATACCTCTTGCTAATGTAAACAAGACGTTTGCTCCCTGGTATGTTTTTTAAATTAAGTTAACTTCTCACTTTTCTGCGGTTGTTTTATACTTCCCTCAGACATAAATCAAACGTCCATGAAGAGGGGAATGGGAAGCTTACTCATTTCGTTTGTTCCTGAGGAAAAAACTTTTCAAACCAAGACTCCATTGTGTCTTATGGGATACTTCAACAATAGATTCATGACTTGAAGCTTTGGGTGGAATTTCTCGTTCCTGGTCACCACAATAGACAATGTACCATCCAATTTCACCATCCTTCTCTAATTCATCACGAAGCCTCTCAAGCCAATATTTATTTTGGGGTAGACATCGTTCAAAAGTTTCCCCGTCCATTTTAGTTTCATGCGCAGGTGGATTGTGCTCCTCTTCTTGATTTTGAGATTCATCTCCACGAAGAGAATCGTACTTCCGCATTTCTTCCATGATATTTAAACTTAATTCAACATTCACCAAGTAGTCGGCGACATAGGCGTAAGGTTGAGTACACATGTACATTTCATGCGGGTCATATTGCTCAACAAGTTTCACTGGACTCCAATCGTTAAAATGAGGTGATGTCTTTACACCTATTAACGTGGTATTGGGAGGTGGCTGACAACCTGCATCAGCTGAGTGCTTTACTAGTTGTTCGTTCGACGACTTTTGAGTAGTCGGTTTTGACTTTCGAACAAGACTACGTAAACTTGCTCGGCTATTCTTAGCTCTCGGGACTCGCGGCTTGTGTGAGGCATCAGCAGTCGTGTCCACAGGGGTAGTAACAACATGAAGGTTTAGAGGTGAAGTGGGTGATTGTGGTGGACTTGAGGATGGTATGAAATCAAACTTTTCGGTAAAGTATTCGAGGAGTGCGATCGAAGTGGCGGGGGCCATGATCCATTCTGAGGCGGCTTCTTCAATATCGTTTAGGATTACAAGAATACGGATATTCAGACGACTCCAGCGAAATCCGTGTATGAGATATGTTGGCATGACACTATTAAACTTTAACTTCAAATCTATACCTTAATCCCTAGAAAAATTCTGGTTGATTTAATGAGATTTATCTTCTTAAACGCTATAATTTGAGAGCCATTTTGAACGCGACAATTTCTTCAGACTGCTTTTTCTTTTCTTTTTCTTTCTGCTCGCTGCCCCTGTAAAATATCTGGCTCTTGAAACTCAAGATTACACGTAGAAGTCTATCAATGTATGCTTTTGAAAATCGGTTGGTGTACCCGTAAGAGATTAAATTCGAGTTCTAATATGTAAATTAATTAACAACCTGATCAATCCTCCCAAGCCACCGAATCAATCAGGATTCTTCAAGTGCAATAAATATGGGAGGTGATATCTACTTTAAATTTACTACGATTGGTCCGGGGAGAGCGATATCAGTATTATTGAAACCCCATTTTCAACAATTACGTGCGAACAAAGCCTATATGATTGTCTCTACATAAACTCAGAAAAAGAGGGGTGTGATTAGTAGAATAATTATAGGTATCTGACCCCAAATGCACGCGGAACGCAAATGCATTCGATTTATTACCCCAACAAATTTTGAAATTACAT
This sequence comes from Pleochaeta shiraiana, assembly GCA_019455505.1. Taxonomy (NCBI): domain Eukaryota; kingdom Fungi; phylum Ascomycota; class Leotiomycetes; order Helotiales; family Erysiphaceae; genus Pleochaeta; species Pleochaeta shiraiana. The sequence goes on from JAHYSP010005224.1 coordinate 7,175, forward strand.
GTACAACTTCAACACTCGATTAAATGGTCAATGGAAATTCTGTTCAAGCTGATCTTATAGAGGCGTCGATTGATACCCCGTTAAATATTACATCTATGGCGAAGAAATATGATATTGTTCCAAGCACGCTCTACCACAGATTCCATTGAGTTACCTCATCACGTGCCGAAATTTACAGGCAACGTCCACCGACACATGTCAGCTATTGAGGAAATTTCGCTAGTGGAATGTATTAATAGAGTTGCTTTATTTGGTCTCTATCTTACACCTCTCATACTCCCAAATACAGTGGAGGGGCGTGTTTGTCATGAAATCAGTGATATTTGGGCGGAGAAATTCGTCGGGCGACACAAGGAGTTGTAGGGCATGTATCTTAGCAGTCATGATAAAGTGCACTATCATGCGCAAAATATTTACAGTATTTAGTGATTCTACAATAACGTTAATGTCCAAAGTGTATCGGAGCGCATGTGCTGACTATCTGACAGCTGAAAGACCTGATTTCAATGCAGCTGATATCTGGAACATGGGCGAGAAAGGTTTCTTGCTTGAGCTATTGAAAAAGTGCAGGAGAATAATTTCAGTCAGGGCGTTTAAAGCTGGTCGAATGAGAGTTATATTTCGAGATGGGAGTCGCGAATTCTTCACCTTGCTTGCATGCATCTCTGCGACAGGCAAGAGGATTTCACCGGCTATTATCTTCTCCTCTGGAAGTGAAATGGTACAAGATTCGTGGTCAGAAGACTTTCCTTTAAAATATGCCTCAAAACTAACCATGTTTGCTAAGTCTGTCACGGGTTGGTCTTCATATATCCTCGCTTATGCTTGGCTTAAGGAATTTGATATAGAGACTAACACAAGTGGCCGAACGAGAATTCTACTCCTGAACGGACATGCTTCTCATGCCACGAAACAGTTTATTAACTATGCTATATAACACCATATATACCTATCTAAATTCCAATCGTATACGACCCACTTTATACAGCTGATAGACGTTGGTCTACTCTCACAACTTTTCCTAGCCTATGATTTGTGTCAAGGGATGAGAGTCTAACGGACGTCGCACATAAAAATTCCACTAAAAGATTATAATTTCCTATGTCTAGCTACTGTCGTACGATTGTTATTATATACACAAGTTATCTACTCTTAGTGATCTCTAGCTCACTACCTTTCTTAGTGCAATTACTCGAGTGATTTGGAAATTCGAGATCACTTGCTATTCCCACACCTCAGAGTTGTAAGTGAGTGGTTTGCAATTCGAATCATATTGTGACTAAGAATCACTAACCCCTTCTATACATTTTTATTGTAGAAACCTAATTCTTTTTGTGGATCTCAGAAAATATGGAAAATCGGAATCGATTTCGGACATTCTGAGTAAAACTATCCCAAATTTCTAAGATTAAGTGCGGCATATTAAGCTTTACACCCCCTCGCTGAGATCCACAAAAAAAAAATTAGGTCTTTACAATAAAAATGTACAGAGGGTGTAGATGTCAGGAATTATGAGTAGTCTGTCCTGTAGCAGATGAAGATATTACGCAAAATATAAAGTTGTAGCTCTGTAGAATTATTCTCTTTTCTATCTAATCTACGTCTCCCTTTATGTACAGATTTCCATCTCCAAGAATCATCACAGGAGTAATTTCTTGAGTTCCAAATATAGCAGACGCTGGAAATAAACTAGTATCATAACTAACGATAATAATAATACTCATTAACAGCAGTACCATCGAAATATGAAACATTGTCGCACTGATTATTCTAATAATATTAACCTTAATGTCCGTTCACCAAAAAACTTTGTGAATAGTTATTATTGGTATTCAACAGTAGATTAATGCCGCAAACTAAACCACGAGCTTGGGCCGAAACGGACCAGAATCATTAGAGTGGGCATATCCCGTAACAATTTGTATCTAAACAATCAAGTAGCTGAGACACAAGGCCTTGCTAGTATCACTTAATCAAGGTTCTAAATGCTCTTCCGCTACGCCTGGGAATCCGCTGCCATAGAGAAGGACGTCAAGTCTGCTTTTGAAAATACATATTAAGAGCCGTTTCAACAAAGTAAAGTACTGGATAATCTCATCTCTGGTCAAAAGTTAAGCTCGGAAGATGTCGAGTACCATGCTTCCAGACTGCCCGTTCAATCCTTTTGAGTGTCGGACCTTTCCTCGAAGTATTTAGTCCGAAGAACCAATTTATGAGCAACTGCTTAAACAGCGAGACCTCATGGATGACTTTATCCTCAATCTGTCAAACAAACACAATCTTACACATCACGACAATGAGCGTCTAAGAATAGTATACAAGAAGGAATCTCAACGATAAAAGAGGCGTCGCACGCTTGGCCTTAGAGGTGACCAAAACCTAAAATATGGAACTTTCTATACTCCGAACAGGATCGAGCAAGTAAGACAAGCTACAGTAGAAGCAGAAGACTTGGAGGCTACTTGTCTTTCCGGTAAAGTAAAAAAGAAGAGGATGCAACAAGATAAGATGGAAAGGAAGTTAACTGAGTTAGTAGAACGTAATAAGTTACGTGCCAAAGCGGTGGCTCAAAGAGCCCAACAGAAGGCAGCACGTGCAGTTGAAGTTGCAAAATTTAAGGAAGAAATACTCGCTTTTAGATTGACCTCCAATTATATCAATCGATTAGAGGAGGGATATAGTCAGATAGGAAATTGTATTATGCATTTTATGGAGGGTCCCGGTAATTGACATGAGGGGAATCAAAATCGAGGAGTAATTCAAGAGTCGTTGATTATGAGACTATCAGTGCCCAGCATGTACCTAAATTGTATACTATCTAACTTGGAAAATACTATTGCGTAGTAGATAATTATTTATCATCTAATTGGAGCGTTTACGTTTACGTGGATATGGAAAGGAATTGGTTGGGTGGTGGTAGAGGGGCACTAACGAGTGCATTTGGGGTTCGATACCTATACCGGTCTTCTTGAGCTAAACTCTTCCATCATTATTCAAGCCTATAATATAATAAAAATTTGAAGTTTAACTGTTAAGTGTATCAGAATTCCGTATGCGATCAGGATACTTGGAATTGGACAAAATATTTCCTTTCTTATTGAGCAGGTTGATTCAGGTACAGTAGCCTAAGGTTTATGCAGGTAATTATTTCGATATGGAATCATACGCACTTCTTCTTGTGAAGAGTCGTGTCAATTATTTGGTCCAAACGAAGATACATATCGGTTCCCATCAGTGCAGCTCATCTAAACTTTAGCTCTAAAATTAAGAATCGTTAAAGAGTAATTTTCACTCACAAATAACTAGATATGGTCCATAAAGGGTTGTTAAATCAAATTTTTGTTTCCAAGGTACCTCCCAGTATGAATATTCCACTATGCATGTTAGGGTTGTAATAAAAACAACCAATGCGAACGGTAGAAGTATTAAGGGCAGCTTGGGATAATCTATTCAAGTCATTTATAAGAATGATTTCTACAAAGAATTTTCATTTCATTTTTATTTTATTTTTATTTTTATTTTTCTCTCAGTATTGAAGTAGCTAACTCACTGTGGTACAATGCAACGAGACTCCAAACCATTACAGGCACTTGGAAGAGAATTTCAGACCATGTAAATAATTTAAAGAAAGGAGGAGGATGAGTGAAAAATTTATCATTATATGTGTTAATGTAAAATTGTCTTAATTCTTTTAGAAGAAATGGTACAAAAGATGGCGGGTAAATTGTTTGCAAATCGACCACTGGATTAAATGTTGTATACTTATTAGCTTCAACAGTCAAAAAAAAACATTACCAACATATAAGTAGTTGTGACAAACTAACTTACAAAAAGTTATAGGTAAAGATAAGGAAAAATAGATGAAATATAATAAATCACGCTTTCTAGATAAGAGAGAGCTGGTCATCTTTATTTGGCTTGGCATGTGTTTAAATTATAATATGGAAAAGAAAAAAAAAAATGTTACAACTGAATGTGGTTTTTATATCAAAAATGATCTTAAAGGATAAGGAATATGTCACATGATTAGTGTTTTTTTTTTTATTTTTTTATTTTTATTTTTTTAATTTTTTTTATTTTTTATATATATATATTTACATGTATTATAGCTATGATATAGAAAACAGTCATATAATACAAACATGATATTTAAGTATTTACATAAAAAGGCGACTTTTTCTTCACCCCCTTTCGAGCTCAAACCGTGAAATCCACTCCAAAATAAATGTAATAAAAACATAAAAACATTGAGTTAATCAGTCATGACACCATCATCTTTGAATCCTCTTCCTGCAAGGGTTAGGGTCTTAGTGGATTTGTACTAGTGATCTTCTGTCTCAAGTGTGATAGGTATCTAAGCTATTCAGACTCGACTTGGAAGATCGACCTTAAAAGGCATACCCTCCACATCATCCGAGACTCAACCTAAGACAAGAGAGCTAGCTACTCTATGATTGATGTTAATATATTAAGATATTATAGACCAAAGAGACTGGCAGAAAGTTTTCTTGTGCGGTAGTTGAAGGTTACGCGATCAATAACACAGTCGGTGACAAAAGTGTTCCAATAAATCATCAAAATTACTTGCAACAAATTTAACTCTTTGAGAACTGCACCTAAATCTATAAATGTAAATAGATATTATATATATATATATATATATATATATATATATATATATTACAAATATTACTATCAATACTC
>JAHYSP010005228.1:11368-22406 GCA_019455505.1 Pleochaeta shiraiana
ATCAGAATACGTGATTTAGATTAATTGGACACTCACACTCAAACAGCATTTGCGAATACCACTACGAAAAATAAAATTACCTTTTGTACTTCTCTTCCGTGAATTTTCATCAAAGGGAAAATTCTCAAAAAACCTTTGATTGTTCAAGTGCACCTCCATCAACGTATACATTTCACTCCTTAAGAAGGTAGGGTCTACTGGATTCGAACCAGTGGTCTTCCGTCTCAAGTGGGGCAGGTGTCAAGGCTATCCAAACTCTACTGAGAAGGCCAGCCCTGATGGCATACCACTACACCATCCGACCCAAACGCCCTGTAAAGGACCAGCGTGCAGAAATTATCCTTATTCCCCAGTAAATTTGTGATTGTATTAATCATTTCAGCTGGGATATACTCTAAGTGTTAGGGCCGATCCCTGTTTTAATTCTACCCCTCACCCCCGATACATGTTAGGATTACAGAGGGTAATGCAAAAAGATTCGTCCCTAGTCATTTTATAGGTTGATCCTATCTAAATGTAGTAGTTCCGTAGGTCAATCTTTGCTTGGCTCAGCACAATCTGGAACGGCGTAACCGAGTTAGGGAGCGATGCTCTTCACTAACTTTTAGCGAATCTCTAATCTGAGGTGAAAATTTCGAATTAAAAATCATTGGTCCATCTTATTATGGGTCTAAAAACTTTAATTATGGACTTCTGGCTTCTGTTTGTAGCAACTAATGTCTGGTAGATCCCCCTCCAGCTACGATGACCTCTTCACACCTCCTGTGCATACCGCGGAGAATATTCAGAAGCTTTGATGGTTGTGTGCACTCATACCAAGCTTCCTCCACAAGTCTACGGATATCATCTCTGCGTCGCTGCACTCCCTTATCGCTGTCCCCATATCGAGAGCAGATGTACCCTTTCATATCGCTCTACACATTCTCAATTAGTTTACACCAACATGCGAATTCTCAGACTTACTTCGATTTTTTTATACCGCGATAAATTAGGTGCCCGTAAGCGGATATTTCTTGTGGACGAATTTACTTGCGAAATTTCAAGAAATTTTAGCTTGAAGACGCTTATGGAGTCTATGATGATGATGATGTTGAGCATGGGAAATGAGCAGAAAGATGAAACGAGGTAGAAGTTTCGGAAATGTGCAGCTGACGAAGCAAATTAACCGAGAATATTATGTAAAGCACTGGGATTGGCCCCTAAAGTAGCTGGGATATACCTCGAAAGACCTATATAACAGGGTCGAATTTTATGGTCTGATAATCTGAAGTCAAATATAACTCTGACTGACAAAAACTGATTAAGGTAGATTGTAATCATGTTCCAGAAATAAATTTAAATTCTTCTACAACGTAATGATTCGATGTAACAGCACCCCAATTTTCTCACATGTACTATAAATACTTCGTTCTGACATACAGTAAAGGATGACAATGCTTCGAAATAGATCTCATATGAATACCGACAATGACAGCATAAAATTCCAACATCGTGCTCACTCCTTGAGGTCTAGAGTCATTGAACATACTGATGAAGAGCTCTCGACTCAAAAATTTTAATAAGTTGGATAATTTAGGGGTCTATAATGATAAACTAAAAGATCCGGAGCAATGTAATGTCATCAAGATGTCACCGTTCGCTTGATATACATTTATAACTGACATGACCCCTGAAATTTTTCTATCAGAGCTATAGAAAACAATCAATATCATTGTTTTTATGATTGTTATTAATTTTTTATTAATGTGTGAAGTAGTGACATATTTTCAGTCTTGCTGGTTTTCATAACCTTCTGGCTTTTCCATACCATTTATCTCAAAAAACCGTGAAGTACCTATAATAAGTCAGCGCTAACACATTCCATTCATCTGGCATCTAGAATAATTCACAAGAATATCTTTTCCAATCGAAGTTCTCCTTTGGGTTGCAATGGCATTTCAAATCCAATCTCGTCTTTTCGCCGGTTGGACAATGAGTGAATGGAACGTGATAGTAGGCAATGTCGTTGAAAAAATGGATTTCCTCTTTTTTTAGCAGTAAACCAGCTGCAATTGAGTGAACGGGTGCGTCGCCCCAACGCTCATAAAAGAAGCCACCATCTTGGTCAAGGCTTTCGAATAAGTCCAGATATGCTTTGGATCGAAGCCAATCTAGATTTGCGATTTCAAAATTGGACCACTAGACCTTTGTAAGTGACTGTATCTTTGAATCAAGACTGATTTACCATGTGGCAGAGATTATAACTGTCCCCTCCATCATCACTCAAGAATCCCATTGAATTACCTTCCGCAATATGTTCCGGATGTGTGTTCATAAATTTTTTAATGCTCTTCCATAGCGTAGGAATGGTTTCAACATATTCGTAAAGACTCAAGACGAAACTGTATTTTTTTTTGTGATCTGACATAAATTTGAAGACGTCATAGTTGATGTCGCAGTAAAGTTCTATGCTTGGTTCAACTCGCCAGTACCACTCGTATTTATTAAGTAGCGGATGACGAAAGAAAAATCCCGACTCGAAGCGACACATGTGACGATAACTGACTGAGTCACCATATATTATTTTTCTCTGGCCCATATCCTCCCGTGTTTTACGCGCCTTTTCTTGGTCAATGTGTGCTGGAAATGACCACTGTTCTTTTGGAATTTCCCCGTAGTAAGTTTTACCTGAGATGAGTGAGGTCGTAACCTTTTTAAATGTTGAATCAAAAGGCCGATCATTCAAAAAAACCCAATCATAATGAAATTTCCGGTTAAAACGATCTTCAACCTGGCGGATAGATCTAGCAATTTCCCAAATATCTGAGTTTCGAGCTAAAGTGACAAATGTTGCATTCATCTTAATACCATCTGTTGAGGTAGGGACGGGAGCTATAGTAATATTTGAGTTTGATTCTAGCGTTGACGATACAGGTGGTAACAAATCATTCGGTTTCCAAGCTGGTTTCGATGGTATACCAGTCCAATGCTTGCTTTTTTCAAGTATGTCAGATGGTATTTTATTAGATGAAGAGGAAATGAAAAAAAGAACAGCAAGTCCCTGTGACATATTAGTTAGAATCAATCAGATCATGTAAGACTGAGAGTACAGACTATTAAGGCGAATAAAATATATCTCAAGTATCTTGCTGTCCCTGAGACCATGGTGGACGTGTTCTTGAAGAGCAGATTTGAATCCACTCTGTACTGGTGAAGTGGAAACTTTGAATTTTTTATTTGTTGGAGATGATTCCGAAGCGTGATGATGAGAGATACTTCACAAAGTTCTTTTTACTAAAAAAAGGTAATTTGATTTGAAAGATGGCCTTTTTAACAAGTAAGTCATTGCATTTCTCGTCAGTCATGTCATGTTTTCAGGCGCAGTAACATCTGAGAATCTATGGAACAACCTCCCTCAGAATAATTCCTGAATCTTAGGCTGAATAGCAGGCTTAGCGTAAGGCATAATAAACAGTCAGCCTTGTATCGTTGCGCGCGCTCAATTCTGGATAGATTGTCATTTCTTAACAAAATAACGCACCCTCTGTTTCCGACTTTTATTCTCATGTTTTTCATTTTCCTTAGGGGCTTGCATTCACTTTTATGGTATATTCTATTGGAGCTCAACTCTGAAACAACAAAAAATTTGATTGATGCGGGTAATATTTTAGGTTACGACTAATTTTATAGTCGAATCACATTATTTATGTGAAGGTTATGTCTTTAATTGTTCCGAGTAGACAAAATAGAGCTTTTCTTGCTTTTGTTAAGGCCACAAATCCAATGATTAGACTTACAACGTATCAGGAGGATGGAGACAATGCGTGAGTCACTAGGCTGTCAAACATACATTTTGACTAACATACGTATTTGAAAGGATTGAGTTTGAGGATACTTATGATGGATTAGGTGACCAGCTAGAAGAGACAGGAGATGACTTTAATGATGATACGTTTGGTGGAGGAGGAAATAGTATGGTCGAATCCAAGCCTGTAGGAAATGACTACGATTTCTTTGGCCGGACTGCAACAATCTCAGATGCGATCAGCAAAGACCAAGCTCGTTTCAATAGCCAAAAATTAGACACCAAGATTGATAGAAACATTAAAGACTATTCTCAGTCTTTGTCAAAGCCTGCAAAATCAGATTATGAACGTCTTGCGCAACCCGATTATGTACCGGAGATGCTTGTTGATGCTAGCATTTGGGGTGTCAATCCAAAGCGAGCAGCTGTTAATAAAGTGACAGAGCCTCCAACTGCACGTGGAACAGCTCCTGATGGACGGAAGATGATGAGCTTAGAAGAGTTTGAGGCATCTATGCTGAGTCAGGCTAAAAAGACTGTAGTAAAGCAAGTTCAGGGCCAACAAAAAGTCCCAGAACCAACTCAAAGATCACAATCTGTGGCTCCTAGACTACAGTATCAGCAACAGTATCAGCACTACTTTCCAAAAGCTGAGATTATTATCAATGATGGTAGTATACTCTCTCCACAAGAACATATAGGAGCTACTTCAGCAAAGCACCTAGGTTACACTCTTCAAAGATCACATCAATCTTCGAGCCAAGTATCAACTAACGTTATATCGTCAACAAATAACACATTGCGAAATTCAAATCGATCTTCATTTGATCATATAATCCCTTTAAATGTTCAAAACACAGGATTTTACAACAGTCATCCGGGATCTCGACATTTTTCTCAGCCACTTCAATATACCAACTTGCCCGATGATGAAAAAGCTGCACGTCTGACTGAAGATGCTAAGCGCGAAAAACGGAATCACAAGATCTTCCTCTTATCCAAAGATAACGGACTTATGACCCCACAGGATAAGAACTTTATCAAGAGGATTCAGTTACAACAAATTGTCATAGCAACTGGAAATCCAAATGAACATGGGATAGACTCGAGCTTTACTGAAGATTTTTATTACCAAGTTCACAATCAAATTCATGGGGGCCAGCTTCAATCAATGGAAAACACATATTATCTCCAGCCTGGGGGAAGATATGGAGGAATGAGAAAACAAATTCAAGGCTCCAGTAGCCATATGCAGCAAATGGAACAACAAGTGCAACGAGCTGTTGAGGCAGCCAAAAATAGGCCAAAAAACAAACAAACAGTTATAGAAGGAAGCTTGGGCAGAATTTCTTTCAGCAACGCAAAGACACCTAAGACTCTTCTAAATATCAAATCTCCTGAGGGTGGTACTGAGGCTAAAACTGCTTACATGACAAGAGACCGTAAAGCTGCTCAAGCTAGCGTAAGTGGATGTGATCGAAAGACAGTCTTGACAGATATTGAGAACGTCTATAATACTTTAATGCTTATGGAAGATCATGATCGTCAAATCCCTCCTCCGATCAATGAAAATGTTGCTAATGATCATCTCGTGACTCTTCACAATCAATGGCGCGAAAAGGCTCAAAAACTGAATAAACGATTGTGGCATCAACTCAAAGTTCATGAACCAATTGGTGCAACCACAACTCATCCCTTTATCGCCTTCTTATCATTTGGAAAAGGCATGAAATCTGTCCCAAGAGTCTTTCGCCATATTTCACAGGAGCAACGTACTACAATACTCACAATGATAGTTCTCCATCTTGACCAACTTGATCTTGTTCGTCAGGGACTACCAAACAATGGCGAGACACAGCTCAATGCTGAAATTCGTGAAAAAATTGAACTCTTCTCAATATCAGTCATGCCACCACTTTTCAGTTTCTTGAACGAAACAGGCTTAGATATCGTCACTGGTATTTTGGGCTTATTGCTTACAATTAATGTGGACTTAATTGCTAGAACTAGGATTGGTGTCAGTATGCTAACTATGATTTTAAGTCGTGCGGGATTATTAAAGCAAGCTGGGACTGTGAATGAAAAACAGGAATGGGATCAATGGTAAGATTAAATTCCAAGGTTTAATTAATGGTGTACTGATTATCGTATAGGACAACGACCTACAATAGCTTCTTTGATGCCCTTGAACCTACGCTTTCAAACATATTCCCCTGTACTGTACAAGCGGGTGAAGATTTTTACGTATGGCAGTTCCTTGCTGCTATTGGAATTGGTGCAAGTCCAACGCAACAAAGACGTCTCGTAATCGCTGTTAAGGATCGAGTGATGGAAACTGTGTCACTTGCCAAAACTCTTTCTCCAGAAATTTCTAGCCAACGTCTTGCAAACGTGAATCTCTTCATGCGGTCAATAGGGCTGGATGTTGAATTGTTAGAATAATTGAACAATCAGGATGGCTTGCACAAAAAGTTAATCTCATTTTTCAAAAAAATAACACCATGTGATGATCAAATGTATCAGTATCGTTTCTCATGTTCTTGATCATCTTCTACCAAGGTTAGCTTACCAAAGTTTGATTCAGCAAATCTAATACGTGGATATGCTCAAACTTACAATTGGGGTACACCGTGGTAATCAGTCAACAAGATGTATAGACCGCTCGAAAAATACATATACCGAGACTCCTATATCTTGTAGAATAAGATTGGCGCTTGAATTTCTACTTCTACTTCATTAATGACATGACATGAAGATCATTAGGTCAGAACGAAAGACAGTAACTAGAATCACTTCAATTAAATTATTATGATACCCTCTTGGCAATAAATAAAAAAAAGATTGTTTCGGTATTATCAGAAAAAGCTCATGACATCTTATTAGGACTATTTACCTCTATCAATTAATTATATAGCGCTGGCGTTCGAATGGCATGACAAGCTCTGGATAGATCATCTTGCACACTTTCTAAGTATACCTGCTTAATTCATTTTCTTTTATTGTTAAATTCTGTTCTTTTTTTTTTTTTTTTTGTGGCATCAGACTACAAGTACAAGAACATCTAAAGACGAAGATTAACTTCCGGTCTCTTTGAAATCTATAAAATATTCATATTCCAACAGGACCTTATTCCGAAATTTTAAGTCGTTAAAAATCTGGCTAATTTTCTGGCACTGGATTGATTCAGACAAATTACTTCCACTACACCAATAAAGTTTTAAGACTGTACTGCATCACTTTATCAGCCATCATCTTGTAAGGTCTTAAATTTGTCGCACTCTATTTTTCATATAGCTCATTTCTCCGGCAAGCTCTCAAATGAAGATCTTTATCACCTAGAATTTCTATTTTTATGTCAAATTAATGAGAGATTTGGTGTATTCTGAATACATGAATATGTTTACCTGATTTAGGGAATCAATAACTCTAGTACATTTTTAAAATTAAAATCAGCAGCAGCTGAATTGGCTTCCAATATTAATTGAATTTTAGCACTTATACACTGTCTATATCTGTTGACTGAGCTTCAGCTTGATTCATCAATAACTCCAACGCATTTGCCCAGATTAACCCTGTGGTCGTTTTGGGGCTTCTTACTTTTTAACTTACCTTTGCTGAAGCTCATGCCATTGTTTATTTACTATTTAGATTGCTTTCATAGCTTTAGCAAAATAATATATAAAAAAAAGAAAAAACCAATGCTACAATATAATTACGACCACGTCAAAAACTTTGGAGATCGGTAAAAACCTTCGAGGCCACTTGCGCGCAACGGGTATTTGCACATTTAAGTCATTAGCCTTAGATTGGGGCTCTCAGGCCGTTTGCACAATTCTAAATTGAGTTTATTGTATTTCAGGCTTTCATTTTTTAGACACAGTTTTTAAGACGTTCAGATAGCTTTTCGAGTGATTGTTCGGATAGCTCTATAATTATTTTTTAGTTTAGTTGTGTAGCAATATTGACCGTACTAATTAAAATTAAACAGGAGATATATAATCTATGGCTGAAAGCGCTGGCATTTTCTTTAGAAGAAAAAAAAATTTACACTTGACGACTAAGAGTGAAACGAAACCTTAGTAGCTATAGTATATGAGGTTTTCCGAACAGGGGGCTAAGAGATACTGTCTTATTCAAATAAAAATCCCAAATATAAGATTCCATATCAACGTTTGATCTATAACAGCCTCGAATTGGAACCTCATATCTACTGTGGATTGAAATCGTCACTTGAATAAAACCTTGACATAGTCAGGCTAGGCCAACGTTGTGAGATGACCAGGCTTTTTTAGACACGGTTTTCGATTAGTCAAGTGGTGATTAACTTTCGTGAGAGCCATGATATTTGGAGGCCCTGCTTGTTAATTATCATCTTAAAGCTCACTAGTGGATATAATTGCTACCCAGTAGCTGAGATGTTCTCAATTATCGTCATTCATTCGCGAATGTTGCGAGAGTTACTTGAGCTTAGTGCTCATGAGATACTATCAGTGTATCCCCGCCTAACCCGTATTACGTTAGTCTTAAAAACAGTACCTATTATCATTTAATTTGCTGTTGTAGGTAACCTTTACAGTCCTTAAGCCATAATGCCTTTTAGAGTTTATGACCTGTAGAATGGCTGAAGTGTTTGTGATTTTGCAAGATAGCTTCTAGAATAAGAGATAGTCAGTCATATCGGTCAGGTCAGCATTTAAATCATTCGGTACTGCTATTCAACTTTCTGTAATGCATAGAGATTCTAGTGTATATTCGAAATTTGCTTTGCAAAAGTTGTATAGTACCTCATTTTGGAACTAGTTCGAAATTAATGTAAATAGAATTCTCTCAATTGTATGTCTTTTATAAGTCTTTCTGTATAATTTGATATAAAATAAAAAAAGCTCACGTAAATTTGGCTGAGCTCCTAATCTGAACAGACAGAAAAATATACTTCGTAATAGCAATTTCATTTGGTCTTGATTTTAAAACGAGCAATGATGAGATATGACTCAATGTGAAAATGAAAATGAATATGAGTTATCCAAGAAGTCTTATGCTATCTTGTACCTACAGCATTTAAAGAAATTGTTCGTAAGCTCTTAATTTCAGAAGAAGATTTAAATTAATTGAAGTGGCCATTCAATAAGATGAAAGCATTAAGTTCATTTTTCTACATGATATCCGGGTCGCATTTCATAGTTTCCAAATGGAATGATGCAGATACATAAAATATGAATCTCGTCTAACATTAGCACAGGAGAATCTTTTGCCTTCTAGACCTATTTAGTACTCTGTATAGCCCTATGTAGTGAGTGTTAAGTGACATATAAGTATCTGGAGTAAATCTAGAGTCTCATTGAAAATTTCCGGGTGAACTTCATTATTAGGCCTAAAAAAGTAAATTTACTTTGAAGAGATCGATAAGAGAGATTTTAAAATTCATGAATTATTAAGCACTAAGTAGTGGCCTTCTTAGGTTTCTTTGTTCCATACTTGCTCCGACTCGTTTGCCTATTCCCAACACCGCTCTGGCCAGAAGTAATTAGGTTGATTCGTTTTTGGAGCCCACGCTAATATCTAAGCATGGGTTTACTTACCAAATCTAATGCACCTCGAACAAGATGATATCTCACACCGGGACAATCTTGACTTCGTCCACCTCTCACTAACACGGCGCTATGATTTTGTGCGTTGTGACCCTCTCCTGGAATGTAAGCTGTGATAACTCTTCCCGTACTCAACATTACTTTGGCCACTTTACGTTCAGCTGAGTTAGGCTTTTTTGGTTTCATAATGCCAACCTTTAAACAAACGCCTTTAAGATTTGGAGCACGTGCAGCACGAAGAGCAGGTGATACGGCCTTTCGTGCCTTACGTGCTTTTCGACATCCCTAAATCCTTATTAGAGAGAGCAACTCATTTTGAGTTAGTGCAAATTTAAGTACTCTGATTACTTGATTATAGGTTGCAAGTGTGTGAGGTGTTGTGGAGAATCGCCCAATATTGAAGGTCTTTTGAGGGTAGTTTATTGGTTTGTGCATTAATCTTCGAAAGCATCTGAAAAAAATAGGTATATTCATATTGTTTTGTAACATATCTTAAAACATAAACACATAATTTACGTATTGAGGTGAGTAAGAATTACTTGTCAGGAATATTAAGCTAACATGGGCACTCTTCGCCTAACATGACGAATTAGATACTATATTCTAAGTAATAGTAAGCTTTGATTTGACAGATTAGCCGAGAAAAATCCATATTAATTTCATTTATCGAGCCCTAAGTGTCGTACGTAGCATAGTGCATTCGTCACTATCTCGTGTACAGGCTATCAGGGTCAATTAGTTTTACTTGCAAATTACAGGCAGGGATTTAATGTGAGAGAAAAAAAGAGCTTTACCTATTTGAGCTCTGGCTTCACACTATCTCACACTAATACGCACTAAAAACCTTAAATTTGTATGGGGAGACAATACATGAGGAATTAGTTTTACTTCTTAATTGAATTTCAATTTCACCTTACTGGAAACATTGCTCAACAATTTTTCATTACGTATAATTATATTAATAGAATTTCATTTAGCACCATACATTTATGTTAATCTAATGTGTAAAAGAAATTGTTACTGTAATACTGATCACTAATAGCTGATATGACCCCCACCCGCATTTATCACAGCTTCGCATCTCCTCGACATGCTTTCAATCAGCCTGGATAGTACTTCTGGCTTGATAGAATCCCAGGCTTCTCAAGTCATCTCAATTAACCTACTCAAAGGAACTTGTCTCCGCCGTCCATGCCGACTCTCACTAATGTCTTCCCGACATTTTATCGCAATGTAGTTCTTCATCGTATTCCAAAGCGACTCTATGGGGCTTAAATCGGGTGAGAAAGCTGGCCAGTGCATGGAAGAGATCCCTAATCGATCCAATTCAGTCGCTCTGTTTTGGGCGTTGTGGCAAGGAGCATTATCCTGCATCAAAATGAGATTAGGCTTAACCAGTATCTCATGGTTAATGAGGGGTAATACCCTCACGCAGTAGCTCTGTGAGGTCATATTCCCCCATGATTTATCCCAGATTAAACAGGGTCCTTTTTCATTACCAGAAAAAAAATCCCCAGAACATTAGGCCATTTCTTGAGAGGTTTTTATGGATGACACATGTATTATCGTAAGTTTCTCCAACCTTAATCTTATGATCAGTGAGAAATGTAAAAAAATGAATGAACTGCCCACCTTTCTAGTTATGTACGTCTGCGTATGCTCACCA
>JAHYSP010005229.1:481-14425 GCA_019455505.1 Pleochaeta shiraiana
AAGCCCTCAATTAAAGTTTTTAGACCCATAATAAGACGGACCAAAGATTTTTAATTCGAAATTTACACAGCAGATTAGAGGTTCGCTAAAAGTTAGTGAAGAGAATCGCTCCCCTATTCGGTTACGCGGTTCCAGATTAGGCTGAGGCAAGCAAAGATTGACCTACGGAACTACTACATTTAGATAGGATCAACCTATAAAATGACTAGGGACGAATCTTTTTGCATTACCCTCTGTATTTAGACATGGAGAACTCGTTACGTATACATTTAAACCTAAATAGAAAATAAATCAATTCTGGACATACCCTTGTGCGCAACGACCGTAATTTTTTTTTTTTTTTTTTTTTTTGGTTTANCTCAAACAGCATTTGCGAATACCACTACGAGAAATGAAGTTACCTCCTGTACTTCTCTTCTGTGAATATCCACCAAAGGAGAAAATTCTCAAAAAACCTTTGATTGTTCAAGTCTGCCTCCATCAACGTATATATTTCACTCCCTAAGAAGGTAGGGTCAACTGGATTCGAACCAGTGGTCTTCCGTCTCAAGTGGGGCAGGTGTCAAGGCTACCCAAACTCTACTTAGAAGGCCAGCCCGGATGGCATACCACTACACCATCCGACCCGCAACGACCGTAATCTTCCATTGGCATCAATATATGCTCTCCATCAGGATATCGCCAATGAAACTCTCCTTAATCTTCGAGATAATCTCCTCTCATGGCTCCAACGTTAAGAAGCTATATTTTCGAAATCTGATTCTTGTATGCTTTCTCTGCATCGTGATATTGACTTCAAAATCGTCTTTAAAGAAGGTTTTTAGTTTCCATTTTAAAAATTCATGGAATGAGTCGAGTAGAGCAGGTTGCCCTTCGCTAACGGCTGGATGATAATTTATTTGAAGAGTTTATTCTAGCCAGCTTATCGCTGTCTGCCTCTCCTGCCCTTTTTGTTAAAAAATCCGATAATAAGCTCCATCTATGTATGTACTGCGGTTGTCTGAATTCATTTATAGTTAATAATCGACACCCAATTCCATTAATATCAAAAAACTCTCGATACATTACCAAAGTTGACGTAACTGCTGCCTTGAACCGTACACGTATTGCCCAGGAAGATGGGTTGAAAACAGCGTTTAGAGCCCGGTATGGACTCTTAGAATCGTTAGTCATGCCCTTTAGACTTACAAATGTACTAGTTACTTTTCAGGATTACATAAATAATACGTTGCAAAATGTCTTGGATATGTTTTGAAAAGCTTATCTAATGATGTCCTAGTTATAACAATACCTAACAAGAGCACCAAATTCATGTAAGTCTAGGACTAAGTAAACTCAGATCCGCTGGCGTTTAGCTTGAAATTGACAAATGCGAGTTCGAGACTACAGAGGTAAAATATCTTGGGTTAGTAACCTCACGAAGAGGTATCGAAATAGACCCAGTAAAAGTGGATTGTATCTGGAATTAGGGGAAATTCCTGTCAGTGTCAAGGATATTAAGTCATTCTTAGGTTTTGCGAATTTCTACGGATTGTTCATAATATTTTTGACGATTGTCCGGCCTTTGATAGAGCTGACAAAAAAAAGATTCTATGGAACTGGACGTTAAATTGTACGGATACATTTTATATGCACAAGAATGAGTTTATCAAGTCGCTAATTCTCCGTCATTTTGATCATGATAGACGTTGTATTGTCGAACTTGACTCGAGCGATAGCGCGAATGGTGGTATACTTTCCGAATATGCTTATGAGAGAATACCTCACTCATTAGCTTATTTTTCGATTCGATTAAACTTAGTACAAGTAAATTTCGAAATCTACGATATGGAACTTCTAACAGTTGTCACTGTATTTGAGCTGTGGTGTCCTGAGCTCGAGGGAAAACTGAAACCGTATCTTTTATTACTTATCACAAGAGCTTGGGGTATATTATGACCACTAAAACTCTGACCCGACGTCAAGAACGATGGTCAGAGTTCTTGTTTCGTTTCAACTTCGTCATCGCTTACAGATCAGGCAAACAGAAAGGTAAACCTGATTATCTTACACATCGACTGGGAGTTTTCCCATTAAATGGGGAAGATGAACTTCCAAAACAGCAACAACAGATTATTTTTAAGACATACAATCTCGACTCTAAAATAGTTCATAACAGTCTCAAAGCGATGCAATCACCCCCGGATAATTCTCGTCAACTCGCACTAGTACAGATGAAAACTCAAGGATTTGGCGACACTACCAAAGAGATCGAGCGACCAATCGCTTATAAATACGAGAAAGACCTAGTGCTTAAGGAGTACATTAAAATCCTGAAAGTAATCGGGCCTAAACGGTCTCGAATTTTGTATTACGATAATTTGATATATGTCCAAGATAATGTAGATTTAAAGCTCCTATTGATTGAAAATTGCCACAATCAACCAAGTGGTGGACATCAAGGTCGTGATAAACTATTTGCACACATCTCACGCGATTATTGGTGACTGAATCTGCTGGATTTAATTACGCAATATACAACCGATTGCCAAATTTGCAGAAGAATCACTCCATCTTGCCTGAAATATCAGGGTCTTTTGAAGTAACTTCCAGTTCTTGAATGAATATGGCGAGATATATATGCAAACTTTATAGGACACTCACCGAAATCTCGAGATTTTGCTTGTATCATGGTCGTCGGCTGTCGCCTAACCATGGCTCACCATATGATTGCCGGTAGAACCAATATTGATACAGAAGAGGCATCCTGTTTGTTTGTTCTAAAAACGTATCTGGAAGCACTATGGTTTTCCGGAATCCATCGTATCAGATCGAGGTCCTTAGTTCGTTGCAAAATTCTAACATGCAATATTTGAATGAGCAGATAAAAAAATTATGCTTTCGACAGCATGGCATATCCAAACAGATGGACAGACAGAACTTTTTAACGCTATCTTAAAGTTTAACTTTCAGGCATATTTAAGTTACCAGCAAGATGACTGGGTAGACTGCATCTGTCAGCAGAGTAAAAAGTTAATGAGGCAGAATCAGAAACAACAAAAGTAACTCCATTTTTTGTTAACTCTACTTGAAATTCCCGGTCTGCAATAACCCCACTCCGTAACCTATGCCTCTCCAGGCTCTTCCGAATATACCCAAGTACTGTTAAGAATTGGTGATTGGCAGAAGCGTTAAGTCGTTAGACTATATGATTTTATCACAAGAAGAATGACGAAGTGACACAAGTAAGAGTCTGTTGATCTTAATTGGGAGTTGTTAATTACTCCCACTGAGAGACAGATGCTATCTATATACATAATTCTACATACAATAGTAATACAGTGATCTTGCTCTATAACGGATTAGCGTGTTAGATAAAGATATGTTGAGGTCAGTGTTGTTATTTTCAAATATAGGAGGCTGGCTATTAAAGGGTCACTTGAAGTACCGACAATTTAACCGATAGCATTAATTTCAACAGTTTTTGCGAAAGTCCACGTGCTAAAAATCGCGCTTCATACTTGACAATCTCACTGTTTTCTCCTGTTTTGACATCAAATATGAACATAGATGAGATACAACTTGATTTTGGCTTAGGAATTTCGGCTGAAAAAGTACCACGTTTTTGTAATGACGCAACCTCGTTGTCAATAGCAGACTTCCATTCTTCACATTCTGGAGATTTAATGACATCTTCATAAGATTCAGGGATAGAAAAATGACTTTCGGCTTTCAATAATTTCATGAAGGCATCATGGTTCCGAGAAACTTCACTACTGAGTACACGCTTGTTATTTCGTTCACTATGACGATCACCTCTCAAAATTCTTTCTGCTCTGTAGGTTTTTCTTCGCGTCGCATCTGCGTCTAATTTTATTTGTTGGCGCTCCATTCTTTCTGCCATAAGTCTTGCAGTTTTGTTTTTGAATTGAGGTGTACTAGGAGATTCGTTGAAATCGTCCGAAGTACCTGGTCTACAAAATTAGAATTTTGGATGAGGTTGTTGGTATGGTTGTTTGTATTGATATCGACTAGGCTGGTAGAATTCTTTTGCGTGATATTGTCGAAGTTATCTGATTCGGCTCAATGGATTCGGAGTTGTTTGTTGAGGTGTTGTTAAATATTATACTTTCGCTATCTTCTTTATCAGAAGAGTTCCTATCATGGGAAATAGTCATTTCCTGGTTATCATTAAAGCCTGTTCTTCTTTCATCGAACCATACGTGACGGATCTTGCGTGACTTCCTGGTTGTTGGATCCCTAACAATGTACTCGGTGGAAGTGAGATTGTTGTACCCTACAAAAATTACATCCCAACATTTGATTGCTAACTTTCCACTTGTTCCTCCACCGATGCGTTGTTCTTTTGGAATATGGACAACAACAGTACAGCCAAAAACTCTTTTATGTTCTATACTAGGTCGTTCACCAAACCATGTTTCCCAAGAATTTATATCCCGATTTGAAACTTGGTCACGACTACTAAGGTAAGCTGCCATCTTGAAAGCAAACTCCCAGAATTCTTCTGGTAGACCAGATTCAATTCTTAGAGCCTAGCCTTTCTCTGGGATAATTCGGTTACATCTTTCCGCTATACCATTAGCTTCTGGCATATAGCCAGCTGTACACTCCAGTTCACATCTCATCTCTTGTAGAAATTTTGAGAAAGAGTGGTTAAGGAACTCTTTTCCTCTATCGCAGTGAACACAACGTAATTTGAATTCCTTTCCCTGTTTTCGAAACGTTGTCTCACTACGGACTACGTAACGTTTTAAACTGTTCAGAATACTATCAGCCTTCTTGTCAGGAAGGAAATCAACGTCCACCATCTTTGAGCTTTTATCTGTATTAGTTATCATTATTCTATTTCCTTGTAGTGATACACATGGAAGTGGACCAAAAGGGTCAATATGCAAACGATCTCCTGGCGTATGAACTTTAGTCATCGGTTTTAGGCTAACAGTCCTAGTGATTTTTGCTTTCACGCATGTTTTACAAATACATGGGCGAATTTTAACTCCATTAAATCCGTCGACCATATTGTTTATTTTCTTGCTTTGATCATTACCCATTTGTCCAAGCCGGAGATGTAGTAATTCTTGCTTTGATCTATTCCTAGACAAAATTGTGACATCTGTATTTAAAAGAGCAAAGTTTCTAAACGTGCGCTGAATTTTCCATATTTTGACACTTGTCATCACCCCAATCCAAAGCGGATTCAATTTACAAGACCTATATAGGTATAGTTTTGTGTTTTCAGAACAAAGGTTAATACCCCTCTTGGTGAGCATGTCTATTGAAATCAAGTTGTCGCCGGCTTCGGGAATATACAAGACATCACGAATGCTAATATTTCTTGGAGTGCGATTGTCGTCCTCCCATACTATATTGACATCTCCTATACCACTGGAAAAAATTAGTGTGTTATTTGCAAACTTAATTGAAATCTTTTAGGGTTTTAAACTTCCAGATATGAAGAGATCACGATTAGGAGTAATATGTCTGGAGGCACAAGTATCAAAGTACCAATCAAGAGGTCATGTCACATCGGAAACAGCATATGCGGTCTTACATAGGACATGGGAGTAGGCAGAATCGTCTGTTTCAAATAGCTCTCCAGTATTTAAGCTACTGACCATATTCATAACCGCATTATCATCATCAGAAAATTCATCATTATTAACAGTGTGGCCTTAAGATCCACGAAACCTTCCATTATGACCTTTGTTTCTTCGTTTGGACGCACCTTTAAACCATGCCACGCCTGCATCATATTTAAGCCACCTTTTTCCTGGTTCGGTTTTCAAGTAGTCAGGACAGTCGTTCTGAATCTGACCAACTGCTTGACGGTGAAATGTGCAGTATAGGGGATTTTGTTTGTTAGAATTTGATGAAGAGGCTGCCAGTGGATCAGGTCGGCCTCTATACTTACCGGCGTAGTTTACGACATCTGAAGTGTCATTCCTTGTTGTTAGCAGATCATTTAACTCTGTCTCTTTTGAAGCCAGAATACTAACGATTTCATCGATAGTAATGGAGCTTTTTCGAGCAGAAATCATGATCATGTCACGAGTAGTTTCAAATTCTTCTCCCATACTCTTCAGCAGGATCATCGCGAGGGCTTTGTCATGGAACTTAAGATCTGGGTCTAAATTCCCGAGTTGGAAATTTAGAGTCCGTAATAAGTCCATCTTTTTGTTGACTGTGATGGAGTTATGAGTTGTGACATCAAACATGTCAGAAAGGAGTCGGAGTTGCATCAAGTCATTTTTGGTTGTGTATTCCGATCGAAGTTTTATGTACATTTGAGCCGGACTCTTTAAAAATGCTATTGTAGCACGTTGATCATCATTTCCACAGCTTTGACGGAGAATAGTGCGAGCGAGGGCCTGATATTCCTTGTACTGTGAATGTTCACTGTGAGATGTTCAAGGGTTACTGCCCAAACCTTTTCCGGTGAAGTCATTTTCAGATGATAATTTAATTATTGATGGCTCTATTGCAGTACTATCAAAATTTGGTAATAGACCGGGAATCATAAAGATGTAATCTTGAAACTCAGAATCCCAAATTGCAAAATTTTCCAACCCTACTAACTTGGTGCCTCGATACATATACCGCGAGAGACCCTAGCCATCGAGCGATTTGAGAACCGACATTACTATTTTTAAATAAAAAAAGATAAAATAAAATAAAATTTTAGGTTTGGTCAAATGTGTAAAACAATTGTCAGGATATTAATTGAGGGAGCAACAAACGTTAGAGGATAGTTAGGCAGTTAAAAGCGATAAAAGGGCATTCATAACCTGTTATATTTATATTGCATTATTGGTAAGGAGGGAAATTTCTAAATAGCTACAGAAGGTAATATATGTAATCTCGCTTAGGTCTCAACTAGTAAATCTTACTATTGAGTCCCAACAGGATGTTTGAACGACGATCCAATCAACGAGATATTAGTCCTGGACTGGCGAGTAGCACTGTTGATTCGTCTTACTATTTGATATTCACTTATCTTAAACTTTATCTTAAAGCTTCGAGTACGTGATGTTGTAGGCTTTCGTAGCGATGCGCATACTAGTATATAAGCCACCTTGATACATGGCCTGAGCAAGATCTTATTTGGAACAAGACACTTTGAATCGTGGTTTAAAGTCTGAATATGTGAACCCAATTTCAAATGTAAGTTTTTATAAGAATTTTTCGCATCGAAACGAATAAATCGATTTTGAAAAATAAATTTAAGAGCAAAAATTTGTCATTGCCAAATAATCTGGCTTTCTGACCAGTTAAAACTTGAGAGTTTCAGCTTGAGTCTCGGTAATTTGAAAAATTCCTATCTGATTTCTTGAAGTTCCGCAGTTTATTTTAAATATTAAATATATGGTATCTAGGGATAATCTTGATGAAATATCTCTTGAGCTTATAAGTAAATATCCCTAAAAACTATACAGTTTGTTCTATTAAGATCTCATTGGTTGAGCGATCATATCCAGATAAGACAAATGCAGCATACTAATGCAAAAAGGACGAACTGGGTAGGACGAGCCAGGGGTAGGCCGACTTAATGCTTTTCACAATGTAACAGGGAAATCTGTTCAAATTACGCAGAATACATGTGGAAAAGTGAAATTTAAGATCAAAGTTTTTGTTCAAATTTGATGAAATGAATAGATAAATGTGATCTGAAAATCACTGAAATCAGGCTTTATGTCATACCCGCCAGTGTACTATGTTATTTCCTTCCTCTCAGTAAATTATATATTATGCTATAGATAAAAGGATAAAAAATCGGGGAGAGTTAATTTTGTGTTGAAGGGTCCCTGAACTTCTTTCGCTTGACAAATAGGACGAGTAGGTGCAATGTCTGTAATGAATTCATGACAACACAAACCAACAACTTTTTCTTCGGACCTTTTCTGGGAAATTTCATCGATTCAATCAAGCGATGATTAAATAATGATGACCCCGTTGATTGAGTAAAGAGAAGCCGTAATTATCAATTGTCAGCATAATATACTATGATTCTACTTGTTGCAAAAAGCACCATTAGCAAGCTATAAATTGTTTATCTGCTGCCATTGCCAATTACTGAAAATCTGTGAGTGTGAATTAAGAATAAAAAAAGTCCAAAGAAAGAATGAAGAAAACGGAAGAGTTGTAAAACACAAATTTTTTCCTCATATGTTATTGAGGTAAATATTGTAGTCAAGGGTGGAGACAAGTAGAGATATCTTTATGAAAAATATGCAAGTGAGTTAGATTTCAACTTCTTTAAATTTGAATGATCAAGCCCGCCCGGCTGTAATTTGATGAGAATTAGAGTACTTCAAAACTGTATCATCTTCCTCACTGCTAGAATCACCCATCTCCTCGAGTAGGCAGTCGATAACTGTACTTCTCTCCTGATCTTGAGAAACGGTCATTGGTCGTGACTGAATCCTGTTACAACGATTGTTATTTTTTTCAATGGAATTCAATGCCAGCTCAGTTCCGACTCGTTTTACAGGTGTAGCCCTAGACTGTGTGTAGACTTCACTACGTAGAGGACTCTTCTGCGGAGAAAGTTGTGATTTAGGGGGGGGAAGTGCATGTCCTATACCATTGAGATTACCTGGACTGCTCATAAAAATTAACGTTTCAATGGCATCTTGTTCCTGAATTGTTGTTTGGGAAGAAGGGTTGATTGTGTTAGCATCTCGAGCTACAATACGTTGAGGTGTCTGAGGACCAGTAATAGAACTCGGTGATTTAGAGCGATAGCTGGGCTTCATATGTGCTCTTGCATACTTTGTTGGTGTGCTGGAGTTTCGAGAATGTGTTGAGCAGATTTCTGCTGGTGGTGCCAAAGCTCTAGAGGTTGGTGATGATTTCCTAGGTTGCCTGTTGGGTGACTGCCGAAGATTCCAATTTTCAGTGACAGAATGATCCCGCCAAAACGATTCATATGTCCGCGATGGCTGATCTAATCGACAACAATTATCGAAGTCAGCTGAACTTATCTGAGTACTACAACTACTACTACTGCTACCGACGCCTATTTGTTCTTGAATACTTGCAATCGTGGCACGCGGTGATGGATGGAGAAGACGACGACCATGTAATATTGATGAAGATGATGAAGGAGAACCTTTTTGGGAAGCGAGAGATTCTACCTCATCGATAGAATTTGATTGCCACCCATTATTCACCTTAATCATGGCATAAGATAAACGTGTACGAAGTTCGGATGTGAGCTATTCAAATTTAGTCAAATAGTATTGAGGAATTTGTGCTAGATTTCACCTCTTCAATTCTTAGACAGCTTGTAGATGTTGACGGGTTGCTACGGGTGCTAATTCTTCGTGAACGCGAGTGATTAGGTGGAGGTGCTGTCGAGGAAGATGGGGATTCTAGCTTTACATGACCATCTGCCATTCTCTTCTGCCCAGCAGTCAAAGACGTGGCAATAGCGTGATTTAAAGGACTTTGTGTAGTAGCGGTATGTGAGAGCTTGAAAACTTGAGACTGTGAGTCATCATTACTTGTTCCGTGTGAATTTACATCTGAATTTGAAGTTGGGGGTGTGGATAATCGGCTTTTTTCGTTCGTAGAACAGAGATTACTTTCTAATGGTTGTAGGTCTTTACTGCATTGTGTTGAGAACCCATCATTTTCCGAGACAAGGAGTGTTCTGGAATGTGGACTAGCGATAGAATCAGAACCCTCGTCCTTTGTCCTGCTGCCCTCCGCCCGCTCGAGATAGCTCGTGTTCCGTGCGACCTGATTGAGAGCAGCAATTGCTAATTCATGGGGCTCCATCCCGAATTTTGTTTCAACGCCTAAGAACCACTAGATATTTAATTCTTAACTATTTTTCTCTCCCTTTGCGGGCCTTGAAGCGTAATATACCACAGCTCAATACAGTAGGCGAAGTTGGATGTTGCGGCTATTTCCGAACGGATGACTGGCTGATGTCGAGTCGCGGTGTAACGCGTTATTCTCTTAACAAATCAGCAAGGTTGTTAATAGTAAGAAATTAGAACAATTGCCCCTAATAGACTATTAGAAGCCTTAGGTCGTTGGACACGAATAGTTTCAATTTAGTCGGTGTTTTGAACAACTGATAGTTTTACTTTCTGGAATTCGACCCATCCTGATGTGACTGTCCCCCACCTCCACCAAAGTAAGCGGCGCTAAATTTTCAACGCCTGATCAAGTGACCTCATAGATGGGAATCCATTTTACAGACTAGTTTGAGTGACGCGTATCTTTGTGCCCAAATTTATCTGTTATGAATATCATTATGACTATCATTGAGACCGATTATAAAACCAAATACGGCTTGATGAATACGGGAATCGTAATTGCTCTTTTATTCCCCGTATGTGTATGCCTTATAAATTGTAATTATAAATCTACAACTAAAACAATAAATACGATAATATTCCAAAAGTTCGCGCAATTATGTTCACAAAAATTCCTCTTTAATCTATTTTTGACGAAGACAATTTAAATTTACAGTCAGCCATTAGTGATTCTCAGTGTCAAAATACGAACGTAGTTGATGTTGTCGACATCAGCAAGCGACTAAATGAGATATCGATTTTTCTTCTTGTTTTCCTAAATATTTCTGTATACTTATATCTCCGGAGCTATCACCAGTTATGCTTGGTAGCAGTGGAAATACGAAATAAAAAAAATTAGGAACACGTGTCTAGAGTGTACCCAATATTTTGAGATATTCTAGAGGCTGTAAATTATACGGGGTCTTTGTAAACTCAGAACAGACTTAATCCACAACATGTGTGCTTGTTATCACCACGAAGAAACTTTTTACGCCTGATTTGGATAACTTGCTACACTTGTCATCAGCTAGAAGCTTTTTATCGGTAAATTGGAGAGATAGTTACCCTATTCTCGAGAAGTTACTCATGTCCTCCCTTGTTGGAGTTGAGAATTCTCCATTTACCCTCTAGGGACTACTAATTTTGAATAGACAGCTCTGGCCAATATCTGTAGACTCAGGAATACAAGATTTACATTTAAACAAGTTTGAGTAAGCTTAAATACACATTTACACATATTTCATGATATTCGGCTGCACGGTCCCGAAATTCTAGATTAATTGGATTAAGAATAGTACTTTGGCTAAAAATCTCATCTATGTAAATTGGTTTTTTTGCAATTAGTATATCGCAGCATACCCTAGATTTACAAAATCATTAATATATTTGTGTCCGAATATTCTTTGCTCGCAACAATGAGATTTTTCTTAAATTCTATACCTCCCAATAATTCCTGATAGTTGAGAATTTTTTTCTCTAATCTGATATACAGTCTTTTGAGTATATAGTTATACTAGAGCAAATACTCCACCAATATCCGGCCTTCCAAAGGTGCGAGATGTGGCAGATATTCTCGCCGTACGCCAAGAGTCGTCTGTAAGTGGAAATTAAACAATTTATAAGTTAATACAGTCCTGAAATCACTTCAAATCACAACCTCAAATAGGACTATCAAGGAGCTTAATGGGTGGACTAATTACTGCTGGAGAGTGATTTAGGCTGCCAGTACCAAACACTAGAGCCTAATTTTGTGTTCTAAAAAAAGAAAACATGCAACGAATATGGTGCTTGCTTTATTAAAGGATTACGTTAACTGCTAGACTATTTACTAACTCCAAGGCTAGAAATAGATGTAGAAAGCCCTGTCAGAACACAAGGAGTAGTTGACTATAATTTCTTGCATCTACTCAACTATTTCTACTGTTCCTCCTATTATAATGTGGTATTATTCCACCGATCCCCCTAACTAGTTTGAAGATTCAGGCCAACAATTATGAGTGGGTGATTACATTAGGTGGCAATGATTGGACTAATAAGGAAATTGGGTTTGAAGGGGTTTAGCATTTCGACAAATACACTAAGGGTTGCAAGTTTGGCCAATACAAACATTTAATTTTCGATAGACATAAACTTCAATTTTTAGCCAAAAAATTTCTGGCCTCGGAACAGATCTCAGAGCTGCCAGTCAGGAACAACTAGAGATTTGATATTTACAGTCTCGCAACCCTACAGAATGTTAGTACGTATACAATCCCCAGGGGTAAGTTGGGAACTTTATTCGGTGTAAACTTCATTGATAAAAGTGCCTAACTTACCCCTGGGGGGTTTTTTTTTCTTTTTTTTAAAAAAATCATTTAATGTGTATTCAGCCCTAAAGCTATGACACATTTGCAATGTTTATATACTTGGAATGATTCATCTTGACTGTAGGTACACTAATGCCTCAGTTTCCATTTGTAGACGTCACTACGAAGTATGTTCGCTTTTTCTTCACCAACAATCCCACCTCATCTGTGAACATCAACGGAAACTACAAACCCTGGATTAACCAGACATAACTCCATCATCCTGTATGTACACATCCACCGCGAGATTGTGGAAGGGTCTGTTGGATTCGAACCAAACCAACTCCTGTCTCAAGTGGGGTAGGTGCCCAGGCTACCCAGACTCTACTTGAGAGAACGGCCTGGACGGTATTCCACAATACCATCCGACCCGATGCATGTTTTCGCGTGTATACGTCCAGCGAGTTTTTTTTTTCATTCTGCTGTGGATCCAACCTTTAAAGGCTGTTCCAACTATCTACTGCTCTGCAAGTGAAAGTGTAGACTATTTCTTCGCCGGTGGTTATCTCCCTATCTGCAGGAATGACTTCTCCTTTGACGTTTAGCGACTCCTGCTCTCGCCCTCAACCTCAAAAGGTAGATATTGTGCATTTGGGTTTGGGACAATGTTTTGAGGCCCTCCTAACTCATCTAGCGGTTGTTCCCCAGATAAACTCTAATCTACAAGCCATGTTTACATTATTTTTAAAAGATCTTTTATTCAGTACCTGTAGATTACTGTGAATTAACTCAAAAGGAAATACGCACTCTATTTAGTTCTTATATTGTGGAGAATAGACCTGGCAATGAGATGTTATCTGCACTAGTCCCTGGGTGAAACTAGCTCCAGTAGAATGATTTAAAAGAATTTTGAGTTTTCAATGATTACTAATTATTCTAAAAATTTCATGGAAACAAGAAGAAAGTATGGCCGGTTTAAACTATTTTTAGCACGGTAGTTTAAAACCGGTACAGGGGTATACATAGCACTGCATACTACAAGGGGTCAAGGGTAACTTAGACAACTAATTGACTGTGCGTCCTGCCTATCTGAGTGCTTTACTTACCCCTGGGGCCATGTATGTCCCTACAATAGAAATCGTATCGTTATCAACTAAAGTGGGCTTTATTGGATATAAAGACTTTTGGCAGGGTAAATAGACTTTTTGCTAACCAATATGAGTGCTATAAGCGAAAGATCCATGCAAAACTATAAATTTTATACTCTCATACAAGGAGCTGAATTGTGAAAGTCAAATAGAGATTACCAGAGTCTTACAAAGCCATTTGGCAAAGTATTCGAAAATTGACTTTCAAGATTCAGATCCTTGTATGGGAATATGTTGAAAAGTTCACCACGAAAAAATCGTATCCTTGACTACAATCCTAGAAAAACGTTTAAAATACGATTTATGAATACTATGAAATACATAATATTCAGTAATTATATTTATGAAACTGATAAAAAACGAGTACCCCATGACTAAATACTCTCAATATTTTACATGTCCAACACTAGCATCATATACAGCCTCAATTCTCTGTGGTATTGAGTCGAAAAGATTTCTCAAGTCATCCCCGTTTACCGCCTTATCCCAGGCTTCTTTGACAATGAGCCTCATTTCCTCCTCTGTCCAATGCCATCCTTGAATCATATCTGGATATTTATATTGAATTTATTTCTTCATTATATTCCAGACATGTTCTATTGGATTTAGGTCTGGAGAGAAGCGTGCCCATTCGAGAGGAGAAATTTTTCTTTAATTGAGCTCTCTCATCGTTCGGGCCGCCGAATGGGGGGGGGGGGGGGGGGG
>JAHYSP010005229.1:16562-31445 GCA_019455505.1 Pleochaeta shiraiana
AGTAGAGCTCTTTTTTCTCTCACCTTAAATTCCTGCCTATAATATGCAAGTAAAACTAATTGACCCTGATAGTCTGTAAACTGGTACAAGGGTAGATATAGTACTGCATAGAGTCTATGTCTGCCTAATACAGTGCTATTTCTACTCTTGAACAGTTGTATGTCATGTACAGGGGGATTTCTGCCTATCTCTTTTTTTTTGATTGAGTAACTGATTTCGCTTAACTTTGATGAGTGAGTCCTAATTAGGCTAGGCGTCAAACTCTTATCTGGAATTAAGCTGAGTGAAAATCTTGGCGATAAAAGTGTAGCCAAGATGCTCTTGAAAACTCACTTAACGCCCGTGGCTACACTCACTCATGACCTCCCTGTACCAGGAGAGACTATTGATAGTAGGTCTATGTGAGGCTGCATAACGCTTTAGGGGTCTTATCCCTGCTAGTGCCAGACTAGCGGACGTCTAAAACCATACATGTAGACCGATCGATTATCAATACAGCTACACAGCTCCACAACTTTCCCTCACAAACACGATCCAATATACAAGAAACTTGCGTTTCTGTCATTCACAACTTTCTCTTTCTCTTCAACAAATTCCTGTGGGCCTGACTTTTATAATCCAATTCACAAAATTTACCATATTTATGAATCCAAATTTATTTTAAAGATAAATCAATCACTAAGGTAAAACTTCATATCTAAGTTTATTCTGTAGATGAATCCGCCCCATACACCACCTTCGATGCCACTTACGACGACTCGATATATAGATTAACAAGAGACCAGTGTATTGTAGTGAGTTAAACTCTAAATTAATTAAAAATAAGTTTTAATTCAGTTTCTTAGGCCCATGGGCTCCACGACGCGGGTAAAAACTATGATGAGATAGCTTCACAGCTGAATATTTCTCGTGGGTAAGTGGGTTACGCACTGCGCCGAGACACTGTGACCCCTAAGAAACCAAAAGGTTGCCAACTGACCCTTCGGAGGAGGTCCATAAAATAGTGGAATTTGTTAAGTCATCTCCAATAACAGGAAACTAACCTTCCTGAAACTTGCATCTGGCTAATTTTGTTATTTGGGTGTCAGTGAGCGGGATATTCAAAGTGAACTTCGCAAAAGGGATCTCATGCGCCATCCTGTACACGAAAAGCCTTCAGCATTTATAGAAATAGGAAGGAAGCGACAAAATGGGCTGAAGCCCATTTGACTTGGCCACTGTTGAGACCTAGGTCCAGGATAGTAATCACGCCGAACTATAAGTCACAAGAGAAATCAGTAAGCTATTTCTGAAGTGAAAAGTCTTTCTTGGACTAATAATGTTAATTAGACGTGCGAAGAGTACGATAGTGACTGTAAAAGATAAAATCAAGAAAATAATTGGATGGATGTTCTAGGGCTCTTTTGAAGGGCGAGAGAAGGGTCCTTGTTTATTCTGAGAAAAGAAATGGGCATTTATCGACTCTGACGGGTACTGTCAGAAGATAGTACCCTTCATAGTCGGTATAGTCTCCATGAAGCGATGGATATCCGTGATGCAAGATAATGCACCGGGTTATGTATCGGCCAAGACCATGGAAGAATTTAGAGAGTGTGTCACATTCGTCCAGTCTCCTAGCCAGCGTTCTCCCCAGATCTGAATCCAGTAGAGGCTGTCTGGGATTACATGAAAGACTACATCCAATTTCACAATTCCAGTTTAGGTGGTGGAAAGCAGCGATCGCATGATCTAATTCGTTCGATTTTGATGGAGGCTTAGGATTCGGTGGCTACAAGACTTATCTCAAGTCTCATCGAGAGCATGTCGGCTAGGTGTAAAGCCTTAATAGATGGCAATGGGGTCCGTATCAAGTACTAAGCTCTTAAAGATATTACATCCAGTCCTTTCCTAAATTTGTGTCTTACGATCTTTTTCATAAAAAGGGAAATAAACTCTAATACCTTGTAGATCATGCCTAGTTTGGCTTAGCTGTCCCATCCTATACCTTATTTGAATCTCCTCTAACAACAATTACCCCCTCGTGGTATGGTAAGTTAAAATCCTGCAAGACTAAGAGACATTTAATACCGCTGTTTACATACCCAAGATCGTTGACATTAATTCTTTAGTATCTTTTAGTTGCCAAAAATCTGCTGATCTCAGTAAGTCTTTCCTTCGTTCTAAAATTCGAAAACATCACAGTTACTTTCTGAAGCCTCGCCACCAATATTTTTTTCATTTTGTGTTAGATCCTAGAATTGAATTACATAAATATTTCAGTGCCCTATCGTTATTTGCTAGACGTCAGCCATTGATTCCGAATAACTTTGAAGAAAACTCCTATCTGCATGCATCCGATAATTGCCGGAAATTTTTACAGAACTTTCCTGGGGGAAGATCTTATTTTCAGGAACTTAAACCTGAGTGAAAGTACCTTGATTGCACGATTTTGACCAATAAAATTATTTGTCAGGTTATTTTTCAGATCTTTTAGTCTGATAAGCATAATTTTTGGTATAGAACTTGAATCACAGAAAGTCTTGAATTTAACACTTGAAACAGACCTTTTAAATGTTGTGATTGTCCTCAAAGACTTAGCTCCCAGATATTCGAGTTGGGCGACGGCAATGTCTTAAAGAGCACTGAAACAAGCATTCAAATTCAATTCATTTAAAAGAATTTGTGAAAATTGAGAAAAGAAAATGACCGCAGAGTTTTTATTAATGTGATTACGAACAAAGTTAATCCAATTTTTCCGTGTACTAAGCTAGGTTGTCTAATTTTCGATTAAGAGTGTAAACAAGCTCGTGATCCAAGCCTGGCCTCTTGCCCATCATCTAGTGAGGCCCTTGTACAACAACCTTTACATCTTAAAATCCCGAAACTTACACGTCCCTCCATTTTACAAAGCATACTGACAAACTTACCTCTATGATGACGATCAACAACCCAGGACTGTAAGAGAAAGTAACTCAATATAAAAAACCCAAAGTATTATCACAGGAGAAACTAATGCACCAAACTAGACAATGAAGGGGATAAGGCTTGTCTGTAGAGCCTAGAGCTTATTTATTATGGCATTTGCGATATATTTTAACTTTATCCTATACAGAATAAATAATTCTTAGATGCCATTCATAACTTAGGTTCTTGGTTGTATGAAGTATATAAAAACTCATAAATCATGAGTGGTTAAAGTTGGCTCGGTTGAGACGGAAAGTTCATCAATCAACATTATCTTTTGTCGTCTGGTTGTCGATAATATTGATTCATGACAAACTAAAGCCTTGAAATAAATATAAAATAGAATACTCTGAAGATCTGATTGATATAAGTGTTTGAGGAGTCCAAGGTGCTCAGAGTTCCCAAAAACGATGAATTGGAGTCTACTTATACATATCTCTCATGGCATTAACTCCCTGAATTGACACGAGTTCGACATTTAATCGATGGAAAACTTAGAATCAACTTAGCCAGAAGGTATTAACAATTAAGATATACACTGGACTTTTTAAAAAAATTGAAGCCTGAGAAAAAGGCATAAGTGAGTAAGTGGAGATGAGGAAGATATTACATTATCATAAATGACACTGCTTCCCCGTGCCACAGGCTAATCCATCCATTCATAGATACAGAAATAAATTATATCCCCAGTGACTTTATGAAATATCTGCTTGGAGGGAGCGCTTACGCCGTATGTTATGTTTTATCCAAGATATTCAGTCACAAAAATATAATTCTTTTAACGCCAATCAATTGGTAACCTTGAAATTAAAGTCGGCTTGTGACCAGCGATGGTGCAATATTGACTTCTTTGTTATAAAATTCCATGAAGTCGCTGTAATTTTATTACTCTTGGATTTTAAAGTTCAAAACTTTTAATTATTTTACGTTCTTCGTGCCACCTCAATCGGTACGGTGCTAGATTTCCTGTGGCGGAAATACAATTATTCTTTGTGGCAGCCAGGAGAATAAAGCTCTATCTAAAATTTTAAGCATGTACTTGGTCGATTAATGTCTGACAGCACTTATCCGGAATACTCTGACGTGTTTGAGGACAGTTCGAGTAGTATGAGCTCATCTCCTAGTTCGATCTCCCATGAAACAAAGCCTCTAAAGGATATACTTTTGTTGGTTTACTTGGGAGTATTTATGAGATCATTTTTAAACCCTAGTAGTTAAGTGTCATCGAAGCGATCGTTGAATAATCCACCACCGTTAGCTAGGGAGATCTTAGTTTTGCGTAACAATTAAGGCATACCCAGAGATCCAAAAGGTATTGTTTGTGATTTCAGTAAAATAAATCTTTCATCATTAAGCATCTCTCATGTTTGTCGAAGCCATGCTGTGCTTCTTCCGTCTCTAGTATGAAATCGTAGGCAGTTCCCAGCAGTCGAGGATGTACCTCTCCGAAACCCATTCTAGAATACCAAGGGCCATTCCATGAAAGGCTTCTATATGTTGTTAAGGTAACTGACTTGAAAGAGCGTTCTTGGGTGATCTGTTCCAGCATAGTCGTCATCAAACCTTTTCCGATTCCACGTCCCTGACATTCATGTGACACAGATACCTCAACAATATGGAAGTTCCCATCTAATTCCTCTCCACAAAGAAAGCCTATGGGCCCATAATTATCAACAGCGACCCAAAGGTGGTTGGCATCAGCCATTGATGCCAAACGTTCTGGGTTTACGATCTTACTTTCTGCCACGAGATCAAGGCCTACTGCTCGATATCGGTTTCCTGCCGAGAGTTCTATATGTCGTAGGAAGGGTATATCGGAACTTAGTCCTCGACGAATGGTATAATCTTGAACGTCTTTATCGACTGAATACGACTCGTTTTTGGAGAATTGCTTGGATTGTGAAAGCTCCTGTTGTTGAACTTGAGCAGCTGCCATGGCCAATATTGATAAAGAGTCCATTCCGCAATTGTTGAGAGATTAAGCGGTCGATAAATAGAACTGAATTCGATTCAAATATCGAGAAAATGCACAGAATTATAGTTTCTCGCGAGCTGTTGAAATGATGGCAATATCTGTAAGATGAATTTGGCGAGAAGAAATTAGCTAGTCAGAATTTGGGCGACCCCATTTAAAGTAGTGCTTGGCAGACAACTAATACCGAACGGATGTCTATCTTTTGACGATTGTGTGATCAACTCAACATTTGTATTTCTAAGATATTCTGAATTTTTACATGAAATGTCTACGCAATCCCAAATACTGTCGTGTTTTTCTGATGGAGAAATTCTTCCTAAAATGATTGTTTTTGATCTTGATTATACTTTGTGGCCATTCTGGGTCGATACACATGTTACGCCGCCCCTTAAATCTTCAAATGGGAGTGATTGCGTTGAAGATTGTACTATGCAGAGTCTTAAATTCTATAGTGATGTTCCAAAATCCCTCGTGGCAATCAAAGATTGCGGTATCAAAATTGGGATAGCATCTCGAACATCAGCTCCCGATCTTGCTCGACAAATGTTAAATCTGCTACGAATCAGAGGCACAGATGGTCAATATCGAAAAGCAATCGAATACCTTGACCAACTTGAAATTTATCCAGGCAGTAAAATTACCCATTTTAAAAAAATGCAACTATCAACAGGGCTGAGATATGAAGATATGCTATTTTTCGATGACGAGGCCCGAAACAAAAATGTGGAAACTCTTGGAGTCATTATGTATCTCGTGAGAGATGGTATTAGTAACAGTGAAATTGATAATGGTATTAAAGAATGGCGAAGAAGACGTGCTACTTGTATTACATAGTGGATTTGGGTCGTATTTAAAATATAAAATTACAAATAATTCCTTTTCACAACTATTATCAAGTTACTATTGGTGAATTCCTTTGTATCAAAAGATTAGTCGTTAGTTTATCTTCAAAAAATAAAAGAACTGAAAATTATTTATAACATATCATAACGAGTTTTTACGATGGCTGCCCGGCCCCTTAAGGCTACCCTAATTTTACAAAACTTTTGAAACTACTAACATCTCCTAATCGGAGCAAAGTCAGAACATGGCACAATGAATAAGCTGTTTGTTGATAGAAATGCCACCTTTTGTATCTCGTAAACGGGCTGCTTCTGACGAGCACACTACTTCGGAGCCTGTCAAAAAGCACAAAGTTAATTCAACTTGTGTCTCAAAAAACCAGCGAAAGCCAAGCCTTTTCGATGATCATGATACTGAATCCTGGAAAAATAAANCCTCAAGGAACAAAACGAGTTCGACGGCACCTCAGATGAAGAAGACGAAAATATTGTGTTTGAAAATGTATCGACTACTCCAAAACCTTCTACATACGTCCTCCCTAATGGAGATCTTGAATTGACCCTGACCAAAGATACGCGAATCTCAGTTACGAATACACTAGGTACTAAAAAGGCACCGACTAAAATTGAGAGACAAATCAGAATATCGACACACAAATGTCACGTTCAAACTCTTATGTGGCACAATGCTATCCGCAACAGTTGGTTATGTGACAAAGAACTACATGGAATTTTACTAAAGCAGCTTCCTCCAGCGGTCGTACATCAAATTGAAAAATGGAAAGATAACTCAGGTCTATCAAATGAGATGAGTGTTGAACAAAGTTTAAATCACAATGTCAAAAGTTTGAGAAGAAAAATTCGTGATAAAAAAGATCAGAGGGACTGGGTCCAGTCTACAAAACGGGTTGCCGATGGACAACTAAATACTAGCGCCAGTGATAGTCTATTTGACTTATTACGTACATTAGTAAAGTATTGGCAGGGAAAATTCCGAGTTTCTACACCAGGTCTTAGAAAAATAGGTTACATGTCTCTCCAGAGATTGGACGAAGAGTTAAAAAGCCTCAGCAAAGACGAACATGACCCTTTGATACATGGTGAGCGATTTCGAGATTTGAATGATTTCAAAGAAGGTGCTAAAAAACTCGAGGGAAGTCGCGATTTTGGAGCACAACTTTTTACCGCACTTCTCAGGGCCATCGGTTTAAATACAAGAATGGTGGCAAGCTTGCAGCCTGTTGGGTTTGGATGGAGTAAGAATGAAGAAGCTAGAGATAGAAATCCTCATCTCATCAAAGAAGAAGGAACTAAAAATGATGAATCGGATTCGGATTCTAATCGCCAAGAAATAAGAGAGTGTGGTGATTACGATGACGTGAATAATTTCAAGAGAAAAAGCGAAAAAAGTGTTAAATCTAACAAAACTTTGCGCAAACCAAGAGTTTCTATAAAAAAGCGATCAGTTCAAAAATCATCTACGGGAGGTTCTAGCCGCAATCAAAAAGTACATTATGAATCTGAGTCTTCAGCTTCTAGTGATAACGAGTCTTTTAAAGACACTAAACTATTTAAAAAATCTTATTTGCTGCCATCTTGGTATGATAGAGATCTCAAATATCCTCATTACTGGAGTGAGGTTCTATCCCCTGCCACTAATACCTTTGTTCCAGTTGATGCCATGGTGAATCGGCTTGTAGCTACTAACCGTGAACTCATTGAGAAGTTCGAACCTCGTAGCTCTAATGCTGAAAATATGAAACAAGTAATCGCTTACGTTGTTGGACACTCATCTAACGGAACAGCGAAAGATTTGACAACTCGATATCTCAAAGGAAAGATGTGGCCTGGAAAAACTAAAGGTTATCGATACCCTCCTGAAAAAATAGTGATACGTAACCGTAATGGCAAGGTCAAGCAACAAATACTGAGAGATTGGTTCAAGACCATAATGTCACTTTATGAAAGAAGTAGCCAAAATTATTCTCGCAATAAGATCGATGATTTTGAAGATGCAAATGATTTGAAGCCAGTAATAAGAGAAAAAAAAGAAGTCGAAATTGGTAAGGAATCTCTACAGTATTATAAAACATCATCCAAGTATGTTCTTGAGAGACATTTGAAAAGAGAGGAAGCATTGGTTTTGAATGCTAAACATGTCAACATTTTCACCTCTGGAAAGGGTGCAAAGAAAATTCAGGAGAAAGTTTTTCTGAGGAAAGACGTTGTTACATGCAAAAGTGCTGAAACATGGCACAAAGAAGGACGAGCTCCCCGACCGGGAGAAGAACCTTTAAAACGAGTACCATACCGAGCAGCTACGATTAATCGTAAGCGTGAACTTGCTGAGGCTGAACATGCCAGTGGTGAAAAATTGCTTCAGGGACTATTTAGTTATGATCAAACCGAGTGGATCATCCCACCTCCAATAAAGAACGGTATAATTCCTAAGAATTCTTTCGGTAATATTGATCTATATGTCGAAAGTATGTTACCCAAGGGTGCTGTTCACATACCTTTTCGTGGCATTCCCAAGATCTGTAAACGACTAGATATTGACTACGCCGAAGCTGTGACTGGTTTTGAATTTGGTCATAGAATGGCAGTACCGATTATAACAGGTGTTGTCGTAGCAGAAAATAAATACGACTTAATTATGGAACAATGGAAAAAAGATGAAGCAGAGCGTTTGCGCAAGGAAGACGAGAAAAGAGAAAAGGCTGCGCTTCACATGTGGAGAAAGATGGTTTTGGGATTACGAGTATTGAAGAGATTTGAAAAAGAATATGGAGGCAGTAATGATGGTACGGATATGTTGAATCCATTCACGAGTCGGAAAAGAAATCATTCAGATGGAAATGACTCTGAATTTAAGATGCTAGAAATGGATAAGCAGGATGAAAAAATGGCTGGAGGCTTTTTACCTGAAGGATTTGACGTCGAAGAAGAACAGTTATGCCAAGGATCAGGGTTCTTTCCAGTAGCAAATTCAGATACTGATGATGATACTGACAAAAAAACTAGAGGTCTCATAGTTGAAGATCATGACGATGAGTTTTCAAATAAGAAGCCTGCTTCACTGCTGTCTCATGATGACGATGAGAAAGGTAAGAAAATAACTAAAGATTCTGTTCTCAATCCCAAGACTCAAAGAAGAATAAAAAAATCTACCAATTTGCTCAAAAGTTGTGGTATCTACAATGATGTAGATGGAAGAGAAATTCGGAAAGAATCCGAGGCAATAAAAACGCAAGGACAAGCTTCTGCGTCCAGTGTTAAAGCCAAGGGTCGTAAAAATAATAAAATAATTGAGTTGAATCAAATATCAGAACCACCTAGAAAGACACCTCAGAGAAATGCTGCAAGAAATGCCACGAAAAAGACTGCCCAAGTTCTTAGATCACGCTATTTTAAGCATACTGAAAGTAACGAAAATTCGGAGTAGTGCTTTAAGTGGTTTTATCAGAGCAAAAACTCCGTTAATTTTTGTGGTTATTACACGTTTTCTTATACCGCATCTTGATGTCAAGGCAGCCCTTATTACTGGTAATATGGGCCAAAAAAAAAATTTATTTATTTATTTATTATTATTTTTATTTACCCGAATTTTGTTAGTAATAAATAACATACTCCTAAATGTGTATACAGGTAGAATTTGTGAATTGCCATTTTGAATAGGGGCTTCATGAAATAATTTCGTTAATTTACTTATCTAGGCTCGATCAAGTAGTGCCCTGCAACAGCTTGTACAATAATCCAGGGCTAAATGTACGTACAGTGTCTTATGAGAAAGAAAGGTAACTGACTTACTCTTGTTGATGGGTGTTGAATGTCAAACCCAATTTTTTGGCCAGGGCCTCGCTATACTAATTTGTCTATAAATTAATTATCTAGGTCCACTATGGAAGGGTTGCCCGAAAATATGTATGTTTTACGTATACTGAAAATCGCGAGTGTCAAAAGGGAGGACCTTGAAGCTTTCAGAAAACTTTGCTAAATTTGGTGAATTTTATCGCTAAATACGCGCTAAATACAACTAATGGTAAAACTAGTGACTAGGCATTCAAATAAATCCTCGATGCCTCCTAGCTCCCCTACCAGCTTTAATCACCGCCTCACATCTCGCCGGCATGCTTTCAATGAGATATAACATTGATTTGGGACTTATAGAGTCCCATGCCTCCTGTATAATGAGGCGAAACTCAACAGAAGATTGCTCCCGCCTATCCTCGAGTTCAAGATATTGATATTCAATATAATCCTTCATCTCGCTCCATACGGCTTTAATAGGGTTGACATATAGGGTGTAAGGAGGCAAGTTTATGGGCTCAATGTTTCTAACCCTTAACTTTTCACGCGTGAAGGCTGCTTTTTTGGGGGATGCATTGTCTTGCCTAAATTGCAATCCAAGATTCGCCTCAATAAAGTCAGCCATACGAGGAACAATGTGCCCGCAGTATCTTGGACCAGTTATAGAACTTATATATTTCTCCCAGAACAAGCAGGGCTTTTTCTGAGTTCCGTGAAAACTCTCCCTGGACATCCAGGCAGTAGCCTTTCTGGACTTATCGATGAGGCAAGTTTATTCGAGCTCGCCATCAGGCTATATATTATTAGCCATCGAAGTCCGGACTGCTGAGATGAGGCTACAGACCTTCCACGAGATGTTACATTTCGATGTCTACCATCAATTACGCATGTCTAGATACTCCAAAGGATCTGAATCTGTCAGACATTGGTCATGTAAGACTAGTTAAGGCAAGATAATAGCTAGATAAAGGCTGAAATTGTTAAAACAAATGGAAACTAAAGGAAACGAAAGGGGTGATTTCTGCTGTGGGGTCAACGGATAACTGGGAATACAGATTATAAGATACTGTCAAGGTAACACCCTTTTGTCGACAATGGAAGTACTATGGCTCAGAGATTGTCTGTTCCTGACCATATTTGTTGGGGAACTACCTCGTAAATTGTACTTTGCTACTGTCAACAAAGGTAGATTTTTCCTTTACTAATTCTGGTATATTACAGGCACTTCATTCACCAGAATTACAAGTTTATCTTCCTCATGAGATGGCGGTGAAGTTCCAAAATCATCTGAATCTAATATTGAGTCAAAAGATGTCTCCTCAATTGTGTTGTTAGCGACGCAATTTCTTGAAACCGCAATTTCGGGACGGAGGACGAGTTTCTTATTAACCCAGAATAGGCATTGTTTTTGGCGTTGAACATTACGGAAAACCCCGATCGGATCCTGTAAGTCTTCGCAACTGAAGATGTGCTTATAGGAAAGAAATCGGCTCAGCAAAAACGTCTCGCATTCACACGTCCGTCTAACCACATCAGTGTGGTATTTTACCAAACTTTGCGGATTTGTTTTCTAGTCGTTACATCCTCTACAAGCCTTTGTGGAAGAATTTCTCCAGCTTGTGACAGTTCTTTTATCGAGAGTTTGGATGATCTTCATTCAATTTATAGCTTGCTGAATTAAGCGAGTCGTCATGATCCAAATCACCATGTCAATACGAGGGCGACTGAAATCGGTGAAGAAAATTATGTTATGAGCAGCGCCAGTGCGACTCAACTATCAAAGTCGTCTTTAAGACAAGAATCTCTTCAGGGCAATGGGAGCGAGCCTATAGTTTCCACTAGTACATCCTGTAACAATTCACAAAAATGTACGCCCAAAGTCGA
Organism: Pleochaeta shiraiana; assembly: GCA_019455505.1. Classification (NCBI taxonomy): domain Eukaryota; kingdom Fungi; phylum Ascomycota; class Leotiomycetes; order Helotiales; family Erysiphaceae; genus Pleochaeta; species Pleochaeta shiraiana. The sequence goes on from JAHYSP010005229.1 coordinate 28,017, forward strand.
AAAAAGTTTTTTGTAAGACACCACGTATATAATTCAGTTGTATATTCTCAATTTATGGCAATTGACTATCGTCCATTGCCGTAGCGATCTGGAATGAGAGGACGGGCATTGAAATGACGCCTGAAAATTTCCAAGACCATATTTCGATTTTTTTGATTTGATATCTCGAGACATCCATTCCCCGTGAAAGACAATTTTTTCGACGCACAATAACAAGAATCAAACCTGTGACTTCTATTAATTACATCAAGTAGATTCAAATTTTTTAGACTCCCTCCTTATGATTTCTGTTAGAACGCTTGGTAGGAATAAAACACCAACAAATCTTGAGGCTAGGAACGAGAGTATGAGCCTCCTGGCATACAATAAGCCAGAGAATTTGCCTAGGACGAGTCTTTCAACATGATTAGTACGATACGTTTTGCATGCCAAAAACAAAGTTGGACTCTCGCCAACGGCCAAACCTGCTGAACTGCATTTATCTCCGACCGATCTTTATTGTAGTTGATGAAGGAACGAGTAAGACCTGATTGTTGAAGTGGTTTCAAAAAGCGACAAGAATTTGTGTCATAGTTCTATTATGCGGAGTTTCATTTAAGGGAAACCTTTTTTTTTTCAACGAAGAGTTAAGCCATTGGAACTCCAGTCCCATAAAACTTATCTGACAAAATCATATAGCTTCAAACCTGCATTGTTAGTCTCAATATTTGCGTCAATCGCCATCTCCTTAGTAGTTCTTTACAGGGCATCAATCAAATTATGGATGTAAATCGCTAAGGCACGCATATTAGCAACCAGAATAACTTCATGACGATATTTATCGGTGAGTTCTTGTTAGAAATTCAGGTTTTTACGTACTTAAAATCCATAGTTGGTGGATATGAACTCTGAGATCATCCTTACCGTCATTGCGCTTAGAATTAATGTTCGTGGCGAAGTCTGAACTTATGCCATCTGCCAAGATATTTTTAGGCATATTACGTTTTTAGTCATTCTGCTGCGACACCATTATTTATGACATCACTTTGTTGTGACATCATTTGTCTTCATAAAAACACTACATCAGAAATTTATTATCTCAATTGACGTTATTTGGGATATAAAATTATTGTATATATAGGATTTAATATTCCTCTAATTAAATAGAAAAATAATAAATAAATAAATTTACAAGATATTCATTCTTGAACAGCTCTTTGTGAAGTTCATTATCCTTATTAAATTGTGCCAATGTTCTTTGAGATAATCCCCCTAGAACCAATACCAATTTATAACAGTTCTTCGAGCAGACACATTGCTGATAATAACTGGTCATCATAGCGTCTCCAAAAAATTTTGTTAGCTTTTTTCCATTGATAGTACACCTAATGATGCACAAAGTGTAGAATTTTCGGAATCCTTGATGCCTGGATATTTTTCCAGATCTCAGAAGGTGTCTGAGTCGTTACTCTTTCATCTAAGAATGCCTGAACTTCAGGTCCCATTTAGATGTCATCATAAATACTATGATTTTTGTGGCGAAGTTTCAATTGTTAGGGTTCAATCCTCCAGAGATGAAGTAGTTCGAAGCCTGCTGTTGCTTTCAATTCTATTAATTCTAGTTTTGTGTCGGATTTTGTTTGGCGAGGAATTGTCTTCCAGGGAGATATCTTGCGAACAAGTGAAATTGTACGACAAGTAAACTGTAGTGTGATAGAAGCCAAGTTGGGTAAATGAATTCTATTGAATAAACTAATCTAGAGAAGTGAGGAAACGGAAGAGAGAAGGAATCAGATTTATGTACACTCTTTAGCTGATCCCAAATATAACCTCCGAACGATCTTAGGATCTAATCTACCACGACACAAGGGAGTGTTTTGCTATTAACGTATATCACCAATTACATATCGCCGATCTCGTAGATGTTGAGAGGTCAATAACCATTTCCTCCAGTAATTTTGCTTATGATTTAGTTGCATAATTGAGTGTTAGCTAGGCCTCGCTAAGGTATGTTACTCGATGATCTCCATGAGCTATTCCACTTAGGTTCACACCTAATAATAAAACATCGGCTAGCCCGTAACAGTAGAGTTAGTTCTCATATGCCTAATTCAAAAGTCGTAGTTTTCCCAAATAATCTGAACGAATTGGTTAACTGCATGGGTCAGTGCAGTTCGATCAAGGACGCCTTCGTCCGTTAAATGGAGTTGTAACCCAGATGTGACAGGCCGATTCAGACAGAATGTATACTCAACGTCAAGCATATCAGTTTGAACATTACAATATGATCGATTAGCTATATTTTCTCGCGACAAAAGACACACTGAACTCTCACCGGTCGGCTCTTGATAGTAATCTCATTTATAAAGTTATCCCTCATGAAATACCGACAATTCTCGTTTCTTTGAATGCTGCTGACAAGTTTTGTATATTTTATCCTGTTAACCTTAAGTGAAATTTTCGCAGGTCCGGAAAGAGCAGCATTTAGAGCAGAAACGTATGATAGGCTCTATTTAATTATTGATTCAATTAAGATATCTATCCGCAATTGATGGCCTAATAAATATAAAGTCATAAAAAAACAAAATATGGGACCATAAATATTGAAGTTCTAAAATAGTAAATCATCTTGAAAGAATATAAGACCCTCAAATAAATAATTGTGAAAAATATGAAATATAATTATGAAATTTATGAAATGTAATTATGCTCAAATTATGAAATTAATTGTGCAAGATATAAGAATATCAATTCTTCATAAGCAAAATGCGACTATCTTAAGAATTAAAGAAGTCAAAAATAAAATGATCAATACCCATGATACATGGGTATCACCTTACTTCGGCGGCGGCGACGATATTCAAATGATAGTTTCTACTGTTTTCCAAGACGGTACATAAACTTTACGTTGGTTTTTAATAAGGGAAACTTTATCAAGAATAATTGTTGAAATATTATTTCATTTATTTATGAACACTTAATCTAATTGGGAATGAACAATTATTTGATTATGAAATGGTGGTGTGGGTCGATTTAAAAAGAAAATTTTGGCTTTAAATTACCCCATTGTTTCGAAGTTTAATGCCTGAGGCACAACACCCTCAAAAATGTATATAACCATCCGTCTTTCTCAGAACCATGAATTATCCATCCACAAAAAATCACAATCACAAACATTTTTAACTTATTACTTCTCCGCAATTTATTAACCTCTCTTTTAAATTCTCAAACTATACAAATTAATTTGTTATTTTATTTCTTATATCCCAATAAACTCATTCATATTTTCATTAGAAAAACATAAGTTAAGTTCGTATATTTCATTAAAATTATTCGTTATATTACTAAGATTAATCCTCCTCTATTTCCTAATAGAGAATTCCAACTTATACACTCCGAAAATCTTCTACTGCTCGTAACCTTTTTACAAAACTGACGTAGAAAAAAAAA
>JAHYSP010005307.1:5147-20119 GCA_019455505.1 Pleochaeta shiraiana
TATTGGACCTGATAGAAGTGGCTCGTTCGACAGGCATATTCTTAGAAGCATATGCTAAAGGTACCAATCGGTTAACTAACCGTCACAAATCGGGAGAAACAACAAGCTTTCAACTCATTAAAACAATCATTTTGTCCTGCTCCAATCCTTAGGCTATTCGATCCGGATGTAGAAACCGTTCTTGAGACTGATACCCTAGACTATGCTGCTTCTAGTATACTTTCACAGTATGTTCACTATAAAGACAAAAAACTACTTCATCTTGTGGCATACTATCAGCGAAATTTGAAATCCTGCGGAAGGGTACAAACGATTCGTCCACCCGGATCCTAGAAATTCAAGTGTTTCAGGAAAAATTCGAAAAATTAGATCAGCATCTTTATCCAGAAATTTGAATAGCGCAAGAAGCGTATGCTGAATGCGCTGATTAACGCCGAATTTCCCCACCTATTACTGAAATTGGCTCTTCCGTCTGGTTGCTACGGGAAAAAATTAGAACTACTCGCCCATCCGAAAATTAGATTACAAACGACTTGGACCACTGAAGATGATAGAAAACATCTCGACTCATGCCTATAAATTGGAATCGACCCAATGATTAGGGGTGTGGCTTGACTCAGCTTTAATTTTTCGAGCACACAAAGATATCTGCCTCCAAAAGGCGCGCATGGCTGAAGCACGGCTTATGTCCATAAAAAATAGAAAGGGGCTGGTACCAAGCCTGATACGCAGAGTACAAGTCGCCGCAGTGCATTCAGTAGCCATCTATGGATCTGAACTTTGGTGGAAGGGCCAGAAGACCTGGGCACAAGACTATCAGAAGCTAGTGAACAGTGAAGGTTGTAACATTACAGGTATGTTTAAATCAGCACCAAGTGGCGTCATGGTGAAAGATGCGGGCCTGATTCCAGCAGCATCACTGTTGAACAATCGCCATAGACGGTACGCCTACCATATACTGTCTCTACCCATACTAACAAGAGCCGAGAAATCCTACCGATTACATTCCGGGCAGGTGATACATACGCTCAGCCTGGAGAAATCGCAAGCAACTACTGGGACAGGATACAAGATCATGAAGTCAAGAAGCTCGGCCAACGATTGGCAAACTCACTGGCAAATGGTACTGGAGTAGATACGTCCTATGGTTTCGAATATATGCAGCGTCGGCCACTGATGATCTTCTCCGGAAAAATGGAAGTTTTAAGTTCACAGAACTTGGCATTAGATAGGACAAAAACGCACAGAGACACTGTTGACGAAATTTCTCTTTGGACTGACGGATCAAAACTCGAGAACAAGAGAACAGGGGCAGGAATAAGCTGGAAAAAAGAATCTGGAGGATGGGATTGCCGGAAAGCTTAACTAGGCAAGAATAAAGAGGTGTTTGATGCGGAACTGTACGCATTCGACCAAGCATTGGACACAACATTACGCGGAGGGCGGAGCCGGGGGCTGTTGGAATTTCGAGAAACAAAGAGATTTCTGGAAAAAATGGTGAAAATCCATATCTGGTTGGACTCTCGAGCAGCAATTCAGAGGCTACAGTACCTGGAGCCTAGGCCGGGCCAATGGTTAGCATGCCGCATATATAAGCGCATACTTGAACTGAAAGAATATGAAATCATTGTGTGTATCCACTAGGTACCTAGTCACGCAGGTAACCAGGGAAATAAAAGAGCAAACTAGGCAGCCAAAGAGGCTGCATGCCGGGGAACTTACCTTTGTGAGAGGTTTAAACCCCTTTCTCACATGAGAAAGCTTGTCACCGAATGTATACGGAAAGAGTCCCGTAAATTATTCAACTCAGAGCATAGAAAACGAAAACCGGACAGTAGGGGGACATATTTGCTGCAAAGTAAAAATCGTAGTCTTGACAAATTATCAGCAGAGACTATAAAATCACTGGCAAGCCGATATTATCACCTCTTATCTAGTCATGCGTCTACCGTAGACTTTCTTTACAAAATCGGAAAAAGCAGTTCATTAAATTGCGCACACTGCTCATAAGCAGTACCATAAACGGTAAGGCATTTGCTACTGGAGTGTCGTAAGTGGAGACGTGACTGAGACGTCATGTGGACGCAAATGAGGAAATATGGCAGCGTAATTAGTCCAAGAGAAGTCAGAATACGATAGATGTTTGCTGATCGGAGAGCTACGGCTGCCATAGTAAACTTCATCAAATGTACAGGCATAGGGAAGAAACAAAAGGAATATGAAGGTCGGATGGTATTGTGGTATACCGTCCGGGCCGTTCTCCCAAGTAGAGTCTGGGTAGACTGGGCACCTACCCCACTTGAAACAGGAGATGGTTGGTTCGAATCCAACAAACCCTTCCACATTCTCGCGGTGGATGCGTACAGAATAATGGAGGTATGTCTAGTTAATCCAGGGTTTGTAATTTCCATGAATGGGTGTTCACGGATGAGGAGAGACTGTTGGTGAAGTAAAAGCGAACATACTTCATAGTGGCATCTACAAAATGAAACTGAGGCATAAGTGAACCTACTGTCAAGTTGAATCATTCCATGAATATAAACATTGCTAATGTGTCATAGCCTTGAGGCTGCATACACATTAAATGATTTAAAAAAAAAAAAAAAATTTTTCGAATTAGTATGGAGTTTGTATCTTAAGTTTCTCTAGACCCTAATAAAAAAGTTTACCTATTTGTCCCTTTCGAGTCCCGTGCTAGATAGTTCAAGAAGTAGAAGTAGTATTCAGTTTGAATATGACTTTATAAAGCTAGTAAAACCCTCGTTTTGCAATCGTATTAGTGTATCAATATCACTTGGAAATTTAAATTTAAATCTATTTCAAATTATTAAGACTTTTTTCAGTATGGGAAGTAATTGATATCAATAACAACCACTGTAAATCAGAAGTTAAATAAAAAGATAACTTGACAACTGATTCGTAGTAATTAATCTCAGATGATACAGTGATTAAAAGGGCTCGATCATTGACTCATGGAAAGGTCTCGGTATCAGATGGAACTAAAATACACAATAAAAACAATTTACATGACTTGTATTTTGGTGATCGTGTTTCTTTGGAAGTTCCGAGAGAGCATTAGGCATGTACCTACTCATATTGAAGAATATTAAGAATGTCTAATCCTCGTACTTTCACGGATATAACACTGAGACAGTCGTAGAATACAAAAAATTGATATAGTATTTACGTTGGAAATTTATGCCTCATATTTAATTAGCACAAATCACTGCAGGTAAAGCGGCTTTTCCCTCACCGCTTCCAAGCTCCACCCGTGAAAGCCACCCAAGGAAAAGTCTAAAATGCCTATAGTTATCCACCAGACATACCACCATCATCTTTGAACTCTCCTCCTGCAAATTGGGATCTTACTAGATTCGAGCCAGTGATCTTTTGTCTAGAAGTGGATTGACGCCCAGGCTATTGAGACTTTACCTGGAAGGTCAGCCCGAACGATATACCGCTTTTCAGAGAAACATGGAATTCTGGTTGATTGTAAAATGGAGTATTGAATAATAAAGGACGAAGTCAGATCAATTTCGTGGATTAGATTATTCACGAGTAAGGCTCGTAAGTTTATACATTCCAAAGTATATGCAAGGTTTCAAAAAAGCCCTGGGAGGTCAGAGGAACCTTAAATTGAATGTAAACCTTTGCTCTCAAAATAATTTAACGTATCGTATCATTGAATTTTTTTATTTCAAAATAAAGATCTAGCGAAGGCAATTATATCAAAGCCCCGCGACCATCTAATTTCTTATTTTCATTCTTCCACTTCTTTTGCGACTTGTAACTCTTGCAACCTATGATAAATTATGTTCAAACGTTAGTAGTCACTGCGCTTATAAAATATACCAAACACCAAGTCTATTTGGATATCCTGAGTAATTAAAATAATGAATAATTAAAATAATATACCGTGTTTTGAAAAGAAAAACTTGGCTCATGTGATGTGCAGTAAATTTCCTCCAATAAGTCTTAACCAAATGTACCATTTGCGTGCATTGCCCAAATTATCGTTATTTCGAGTATCGTGAGTTTAATTTCAATTGTTGTACCTGTCACATGACAACACATTCTTTGTCATTTTGGCTTATTTTTTCATTTTGATTACTTTTTTCGATTCCACCTTGTGATTTTTTAATCTTTCCCCCATTGCGTGGTGGTGCTACTTCCATGGGAGTTCCTCCACTTGCAGCTGCTCTTATTGTTGCAAGCCGAAGGTTTGCACGTTCATCGCCAGCTTCTGCGGCCTTGACATACCACACATTTGCTTCTAATGGATCTCTACGAGTGCCAATGCCCATTTCAGTGAAATATCCCACAGCATATTCTGCTTTAGCAAGACCTGCAAAAGTAAGCATAGTAAACAAGAAAGTTGGAAGTCGGTACTTGGAGCTAAGACAATACGAACCATGTTCAGCTGCTTGTCGCGCCCACTCATAGGCTTCATTCTCATCTTTCTCAAGAACAGGCTCAGCGCCAACTAAGTACCATGCACATAAAGCCATCATGGCACCAGCATGACCTCCTTGTGCCGCATTAGTGTAAAAATGAACACTGAGTGCTGGATCTCTAGGGCACATTAATTTTCCGTGCTCATATGCATCTCCTAGACGATAACAAGCTTCTAAATGTCCCAGATCTGCTGCTTGGGTGAATAGCTGAGCCGCATAGGCTTCGTCACGAAATATATCATCACCATAACCCATCTCATACAGGATAGCTAAGTGATATGGAGCAGCATTATACTGTAGATCAGCCGATTCTGTAGCTCTCTTTAGCCATTTTAACCCCTCACGATACTTGTTCAATCCTAGATCCCCAGATAAGCATGCGCGACCAAGACGAGTCATAGAGCCTGGGTGATTTTTTGAAGCTGATTGCCGGTAAAACTGTACAGCCTTGGCCGGATCTTTACGACATCCCCACCCAAACTCATAACATAGTGCGGCTCGATAACCAGATTCAGCATGGCCATGTTTACTTGCTGCGACGAAGAGAGGAAATGCAGTCGAGTAGTCTTCTTTGCCTTTGTTGAATAGCCCTGAAGCATAGCCATCAGCTAAATAGTACTGTGCAAATGGATAACTTTGATTTGCCAGCCTTTGCAAGATATGCTTGGCTTCTTGAAGGAGCTCTTGGGGTGAGCTTGAGGGCTCCTCAATATAGGGCGAATCTGTATCACGCCCTCCATTTTTTGAGCTAGCTTTTTGCGAAGCTAGATCTGGCTCATGATTAAAGCTAGCTTCCTGAGCTGCTTGCATTAGATAGATTGCAAAGGCATATTGTGTTTGTGTATCGTTCAACTTTTTGACGTTCTGACGGTACATTGCGATTGTTTTAGCAGTGGTTAGAAGAGATGCATTGGATCCAACAGCAGACCGGAGCTGGGAGTTATCTAGAGAAATAGGAAGAGGTGCAGCCTGGGGGTAGGAGGTGTTAGTTAAATCAATAGATGACATCGGTCTCCCATCGTGAGGAAAGTAGCCCGAGAGATTCGAGGATGCACGAGGAGCTGAATGTGGCGAACCTGATAGGCGAGCGCCAGAGGAACGCCTCCCTGGCCCCAAATCAGAGTAGGTTGATAACGGCCTTGGAATAGAGTTCACTGTTGTCCTCAAATGATGATTCGGTGTCAAATGACGATTTATAGATTGACCTGGTTCGACCGAGTTCACAGGAGATCTACCGCTAGGCTCTAAATTTTCATAACGAGGGTTTTGATGATAGTAATGCAATGGAGGGACAGGAGCATTTTCATATTCAGGAACATCTTCTTCAAGCTCACCATAACTAGTCTGTTCATCACGAGGAATTTGTAGCGAGGAGTCCTCGGGGCACGTTTTTAAAACAGAATTGTTGCCTATTGGTGATATAGCTTTTTGAGTCACCTGCTGACCAGGCAGCGATTCCTGGTGACGAGTTTTTACATGATCATTCCCCTCCCTATTTTCTACTAACCTATTTGATAAATCTCCGAGCAAGACCTGTCGAGAATCATTTCTTTTCTCTGATACGCCTGCAAGTTCCAGTGACTGAGACGTCTTTTCAACCATATCGCCATGATGAGAATGTGAAACGTATGAAGGAGAACCGAGCAGTGGCTGACTTGAAAGTGGGGTGGTAGATACAGTTGCCATTAGGGTTAAGGCCTAAGGGATGACGATTTTGTGTATATGACTAAATCGTGTGCAGTTCGGCCAAGTTATTGAGTCGATGATTTGAAGGATAGGAAATAAAATGTGCGGGTGATATACGAAACTGGAACTTTGTTTAGCTCGTAATAGATCAAGGAACAGAATTTGTTTGTGAATACTTGTAATATAGAATGCCTTGCAAATGACTCACAGGAATCGTAGGCTAGAATTCAAGTGAAAGATAGATGAGCCAGCAAGGAATGAGATATTATGATTCTTGATTTCAATGGCAAGTTAATAGGGGTAGAAATTGTGTTAGATTAAAGCAAACCTGAGCCGATGAAGGTGATGGCTTGCTGTTGTTCATTGGAACATTAGAAAGAGTCGCTTGCACACTCAGCTCTTGAAGCAAGCCCAGCTATGCCTGGAAGAGTTGTGCTGGATTACGGAGTGCAAAGATCGGCCAGAACTATTTCCCGTAATATGAAGTTGAAATTGCTCTCTTTACCCGCTTCCTGAGAAATATTACGAGGATTATCACTTCTGAGCAAGGGGCTTAGTCATAGTTCATGCTGATGTTTCAGTTGATTTCTCCTAGCAACTCTACTTATTTTTAATCTCCTGCTATATAATCGACTATTTGTTCCATGTAATCCCTATATGTAATAAGTGATAAGGTTTGATTCACCGTCCAAGCCGGGGTCAGGGTAATTCTCTGGAATAATTGAGGTGACTCAGTGTGGGATAAAAATTTATCCCTGGAATGTGCACCACAGGCCTCATTAGCATGGATTCCATTTGGGGCTTGTACATGAAGAATCTAAAAGGATAATTAACAATTTAGCAGAATTACTCAGTCGGAAGGAAGTAAGTCTTACATATTACATTACACTCAAGTTATCCTCCTAATATGTTGTTAACTACCTTTCACTTGATTTCTACTCTCTCATAGTAATATCAGATCAGTTATCAGTTAGCTAGATATATTTTTGGTGGCGATTTGAGCAAGAATTAAACGAAAAAAAGTATTATAAATTCAGCACTAAGTATGAGTTGATTGATAGCAACATAACTACTCTGCGCCACTTTCAACATTTAGATCCATTCAAGTACTAATTTACCTTATCGGCAATCTATTCGAATGGAGTACCAATATTTTAACTTAAACAAACAGCAAAGTAAATGCTCCAATGGGAAAAAAGGCTGTTGCTCTTGAAAAATAATCTGCCGAACCATGTTTGGTCCAAAAGAACAGAGATTTTTTTAAGCATCTAAATTCATGCAGCTTGTATGTAACCACTCATGTATCACTTGTATACATCGGCTGATAATCATCTATTAACCTCATTTCTCATCCTCATCGAATCTCGGTATTATTTAAAGTTTTTTCCCGTAAATATTCCTTTACTTGTCGTTTACCGATCGAAACTCTTTAAAGCAGGGGCAAACTATGGATCAAATCAGATTCCATTTCCTAAAAAAATCAATTACTAGCCTTGGCTTTAATTGCTAGGTCTACAAATGCCTCATGTTACTTCAACATCGACGAGAACAAATACGCATAAATTTAAAACCTTTCCCGCTTGTTAAGTTAGCTATCTTGGGAAAACCCATTGCGTCTAGGATTGGCAGCAAATAATATTTTTTAAATCTATGGCGTTTGGGCTGACTTTACAACTGTGGACTATGCTAAAGATGGCAAACATTCATTGAAAAACTCGTTCATTAACACTATAACGAACTAATCTAATCATAAGGGTAAGTAAGTTAATGCATGCTTCAATCTGTGCTGTAGTACTAATACTGGTGAACTCTGGGACTATAGAGCGCCTCTAAATTTACAATAAAAAGGTGCGGGTGTGGGTTTGAGTACTAGTTAGTCTGGTCATAGGATATACAATGTTGGACTTGTCAAATTCTTACCTAACTCTAACGCTTCTATTGTTTCCATGTATTGAAGAGCAGTTATTGAACAAAATTGACCGAAAGTGGCATTTTTCATATCAACCACTTGCCTGCCGCCCCTAACCTTCTGCCAATAATCTGTTCTAAAGCAGATCTAAATCTTCTGCGCTATAAATAATCCATATCAATATTCTATTATTACTTAACTTACTGTTAAGCCTTAATGATAATAAGAATCTCTTGATTATCAGACCTCCAACAAAAGGCACATAATTCCTTGAGTATGAGGGCACTTTGTACTCTGGCCGAGAGAGTTGTGAAGTAACATGAACGTTTGAACTCATTCGCAAATATAACTAAGTTTGAATATTTCATTACAAAAATTATACTCTTCATTTAATTGCGCTATAGCTTTTTTAGTATTTTATAGAGATTTTGTCTTGCAAATAAAGTATCTCTTCACTGTAAAATACACGTGTTATCTCTAAGTGAAAATGTTGTCACATTATAAAGTTGGAACAAACGTGAACCCTTGCACAGTTCTTGTATGTGGACTAAATTTCTGTATAATCTCTAGTACACTGACTGCCTTAAATTCATTCATATTACCATATTTGAACTTTTCAACCAGCATCGTTCAGAATGTAGACACTCCCTGACCCCTATGCATCGCATCATTCCTTCAAGATGTTAAGACTAGTTTAAAGGAGGCTGGTAGACTAATATAGGTAAGTTGATGCTTGAAAAGATTGATCAATAAGTTTTACTGATTGCTGTTACACCTTTTTCGTGGCATTCAATCAGATGGATAGTCAAACACGATGTCTCATCTGCACTCGAGAGTGCTGATCTGTGGCCACACACCTCTAGAAGGTTGAAAGGGGATTAAATAAACCCCTGGATAACAAAAATCTAAAAATGAAAAATGAAAAATGAAAAAGTTGAAACACACACAATACCTTAAATAGTGCTCAAGAATCTGACGACATCTACCAAAAAAAACCCAACTCACCTAGGACGTTTGAACGATAAAATATTCAGCTCCCGCTTCCAACTATTAAGAATCGTGCCAAGACAAAAAAAATTTCAGAACAACCCATTCAATGAAGTTGTTGGGTCGGATGGTGTAGTGGTATATCATCCGGGATGGCCCTCTGAGTAGAGTTTGGGTAGCCTTGACACCTGCCCCACTTGAGACGGAAGACCACTGGTTCGAATCCAGTAAACCCTACCTTCTTCGGGAGTGAAGTGTATACGTTGATGGAGGTACACCTGAACAACTAAAGGTTTTTTGAGAATTTTTCCTTTGGTGGATATTCACGGAAGAGAAGTACAGGAGTTAACTTCGCTTCTCGTAGTGGTATTCGCAAATGTTGTATGAGTGTGAGTGTCCAATTAATCTAAGTCACGTAGTCATAATCTCTTGTCCTTGATAGTCTTAGACTCCATAATATTGTCTATATCATCAAGTATAACTTAAAACAAAATATGAAATCAACCAATTGTAGTTCAAATTTGACTAGAGCTACGAATTTTTTCCTGACTTTTTTGGGTGGCAATAAATTCCTCTCTAATTCCAGGCTGTTTGTCACCAAAAACCTGGATTAGAGAGCTACATCACAGAGATAATCTATTATCATCTAGGTAATAACGATTATTAACATTTATCCGGTCAGACGAAACTGAAATTTTTTACCTGGTAAATTATAGTCAAGGTCAAAAAGAAAATTTTTGGTGGCGAAAAAAATGGACTTCAACCTCATAACTAGCCACTCACTCAAATTTTCAACAGCGATTATATCAGTCATTAAGTGGAGTCATGTAACATTCTGTAAAACCCAATACACCTAGATTTTTGATGATGGAATGAATATCAAGCAATAAATTTCTAGTTAGAGCCGATATCTATCTAGAGTGCAAATCCAAGCAGAAGTTTGACCTACGTACAAATCAAAAATACGATACCTTGAAATTTTCAGCTCAATCTCAAAATTTAAATCCAATTAAATATCTATGGAATTACCTTAAGGGAGAGCAGAAGTATAGTCTTCCTTCATTATAATAACATCCTCAATTACACATTGAAATGGTGCCTACAGTTAGCTTTTGTTGAAGTGCTGTATGCTAGTGGATCATAAAAGATTAATGTCAACCAGGGAGCTACTAGCGAGATATCACATGCAATTACTTTAAATGGAACGACTTCTTCTTCATCGTCTCCAAACACATTTTCTAAAGCATGTAACTGAATAGTAATTAAGATGTACCCATCAGACCACGATCCTCCTCTACCAGACTATTCTCTGAACCAGTTTCTACCGCAAAGGGTGCAGAACCTAATTCTAAGCCTACAAATTCTTATAGACTCCCAATTTCAAGCTTGCAAGGGATTTCTATCGCGACATAACGAGCAGAAAATGAAAGAAAAGATTTGTTGGAAAGTTACTCTTGGTTTTACTTCTTTGACTTTCTATGAGATGAAACAAGGAACCAGTTTTCCGTTGGTATGCAGGCAAGGTTGTGCTTTAAGACGAACTAGATAATCATGAAGATTTCTTTTTGGGTGTTCTTCGTTATTGTTTGCATTTTATTTCTGGTGTCGTATTTCATGCCGCTCACATCCGTGAATGTTAACATTCAGTTTCACACTATCTCATAACATTTCAATCCTATTACATTTATGCAAAACAGCATAATCATCGTGACACGCATTGTACAAAGATTGTCATTACAGATTCCACAGAGATTACTTCTCTCAAGATGAAAACAAAAAAAAATTAAAGGAATTTATTTCTTTAACTGTCAGTAAAGTAAGTAGATTTCATTGCTCGGATAATTAACATATACTAACAAAAATTCAATGTGATAAAAATAAATAAATAACTAAGATTTATCTACCCTCTTTTATATCTATTTATCTTCGAAGCTTTTCTATGGAAATTGATTTACGCCATATGGATACTCCTAATTTCTCCTAACAGGAAAGAATAGGAGTAACCCAAGTGTTTTTTAAAAACATTGACGGAATTTTCTACAAGATCAGTCGAAACCTTCAGTACTTTAAACATCAGAAAAGACTCAATGGTTACTGAGACTCGAAAATCGGCAAATATTTATTTAACTCCATTCTCAGCGATACCAAGAATGTGCAAACCTTTAGGGCAAGCAAAAGTACTAGAAATACCCACACAAAGAGATGACATGCGAATTTTATCAATATTAGGGCTAGTAAGCTTTTGCGATTGAGAATGTATCTGAAACTAGTGAGATGGTATTAAACGAGTGTTTGACTATCTGTGGAGCTGCCCCAGTTCAACCAAGGCTAGTGAATACCAAATTGGGACAGTTAACAGAGAGTTAGATAAGCCAGATTAAATAAAAGCCAGTAAAAATCTATTTTCGAATTTCTGATGAAAGCAGATCAGCGATGACAATCAAATGTCGTCGGTCGATTGAACAGTGTCAACGATACTAGGGGTTAAATCGACGCATTTTTGAGGGAACGATCTGAAATTCATAAGATGTTATAGTGAAGCCAAAAATTACGAAGCGAAAATACCTGAGTGTGCTAATTGTAATGGGCGACACGAGTCTACAGGCTCCAACTGTATGGCTTGACATCGTAGACAAGGGGATAGATTTGTTCTACAAATTTCGACAGAACACAAGATCATACAAGACAGGGGGTAGCATGACTTACAGGCTAGATTACTAACAGAAGAGAAAAAGGGTAAAATTACTTAAGTAACTCCAGTCCCAGAATCAAACATTCAATATTCATGAACGGGGCTATTATCAGACGTCACAAAGCAAGAGAGGTCAATGTGGCTAAGCGAGATCCGAGTGTGGAAATTCTGCCACAGCAACTATGCAGGGCAGAGTGTATGTATAGTGTATACAGGATCTTTGATGTATCTATAAAAGAATCTTCTTTACCCTTGGTCTAAGTAGATATAAAAGAAAGCATATTTATGAAGTGTCATACAAATTTATACTTGTGACTTATAGAATATGACTTTTTACGGTAAGGCGCAATTTTTTTCTCATACAAATTCCCTGTCGTTTTCATGCATAATACATCTTAGATGCTGGTGGGATTGTACTATGTCTGTCTGTAATACTTACAAAATTTTAAGGTGCATGCATATCAGTCAGGGTATGATATTGAATCTAGTTTCGATCCTCTTTGAAATCCATTTTTGGCAATACATTCGAACACGATAGAAGAAAACTGCTTATGCGCCTCAGAAAATTTATGCCTGGTGTTTGTAAACTGGCGCATAAAAGGCCCTGCTAGCTCCTGTATAGTGCTGCTCAGACTCACTTTAGCCCCAGTATTATACCCTGGAATTCACTTATGCATCTTACAGTTTTGTAAGTATTACGGACAGACATACAGAAGGTGATGCAAAAAGATTCGTCCCTAGTCATTTTATAGGTTGATCCTATTTAAATGTAGTAGTTCAGTAGGTCAATCTTTGCTTGACTCAGCCTAATCTGGAACGGCGTAACCGAATAAGGGAGCGATGCTCTTCACTAACTTTTAGCGAACCTCTAATCTGCGCTGAAAATTTCGAACTAAAAATCTTTGGTCCGTCTTATTATGGGTCTAAAAACTTTAATTAAGGGCTTCTGTTTCTAACAACTAATGTCTGATAGATCCTCCTCCAGCTGCGATGACCTCTTCACACCTCCTGTGCATACCGCGGAGAATATTCAGAAGCTTTGATGGTTGTGTGCACTCATATCAAGCTTCCTCCACAAGTCTACGGATATCCTCTCTGCGTCGCTGCACTCCCCTATCGTATACTTAACCTGACTCCTAATAGCTTCCGTCCTTTCGATGATTTCTTATCGACTAAGACCATATTGGTAGAGTGTAAGAATCTATCAAAAATTAGTTTACACCAACATGCGAATTCTCAGACTTACTTCGGTATTTTTATCCCGCGATAAATTAGGTGCCCGTACGCGGGTATGTCTTGTGGACGAATTTACTTGCGACATTTCAAGAAATTTTAGCTTGAAGACGCTTGTGGAGTTGATAATGTTGAGAATGGGAAATAAGGAGAAAGTCGGAACGAGGTAATAGTTTCGGAATTGTGCAGCTGACGAAGCAAATTAAGCGAGAATATTATTTAAAGCACTGGGATTAGCCCATAAAGTAGCTGGGATATACCTCGAAAGACCTTTATAACAGGGTCGAATTTTATGGGCTGATACTATGTACATTGTAAAGATGATCAGCTCTTCGTACCGAGGAGCGTATTTATTCGCCATGACATTGTGCAGAGACCTCTGGGCCGGTCGTCATATTTTGATGAGGTCGCTCACCATCTGCTCGACTCGATAAACCACACCAATGCTCCCCCCATGCGCCCAAATTTCGCTAAGCATAGGCCACCCGAACTTTTTCTCGCCATTTTATTTCCGACACTTGCTTCAGTTATAGAAGTATTACACAGGTCGTCACACTCTCAGCCCACATTAAACATGTACGGTACGCATCGCAGTAGGACTAAAATCGAGAGATTAACTCTAATTCAAATTCAAATAAAAGAAAAATAATTAGTATAACATGAGATAAACTGGCAAGATTACATCAAAAAATTTGTGAGTTGATCAAATAGTTGTATAATTCAGATAGGTATTGGTAGTAGTTTGGCATAATTAACATTAAATTTTATATTCGAACGGGAAAACCTGTGAACGGTTAGTTATTAGCGTTGCCGTCGCTTAAAGCGTTGCAAAGTTACACTGGGTCACAATATGATTGAACGATTGTGCCAATTTTCACGTTCCAATTTTTACGGGCTGCGCCCCACTTAAGTTGCAATGAAAGAAGGGTCCACCAAGATCCTAGTAATTTCTATCTTTAGCACGGATAGTTGTTCTATCTTTATCTAGGGGTTGCCATTCCTATCACTAGATTGGATAATGAACTTCTATACTTAGTTCGGGGCAGCCAGAGCTGACTATTCAAGGACGTTAGCAAAATATAAGGATATGAAGACCCAAAATTAGAAGCAATTTTAGTTCTCTCTTTAAGTAGAAATTAAACAGTATTCGGACCTCAGACCTTTTTTGATTTTTATTGTTGATTACCTTTCACACAAATGCGTTCAACGATTTTTAATACTTGTATTTAACACCACAGTATGAGTACACCACGTCACATTGGGCAGTATTGACCCAATCATCAGTTTTGGAGTTGAATTAAGTCAATCAATCAGAGTTAAAATAGTTGGGGAAGCGGAGGAGGGTGCCACATCTGTGTTAATCTCAAAGAGCCTTAAATTTCTCGAATCAATGATTCGTACGACTACACGCTTCGACTTACTACGCAACGATGGTTTATCTAGACGACGAAAATAACGCCTCATCAAATATCCGGATCATTTTAAACAATTTTTGTTACGCATAGTACGCTAATTTCCAATGATCTTTTTCTCAGACATTCGTGAAGCTCTCCAATCCAATATATTCGACACAACGATACACAGTACTCTAAAAACTGTATATATAAGACAATTGGCGTGCAAAGAGAAGCGTTCTTTTCCCATGAATAAAGTAGCTGAGAAGAGTTTCTATTGGTGTATTGCGCAAAAAGATAGGACATGGGACTTTGGGGATATTATCTGGAGTAACGAGTATTCTGTAGAACGCGGGGCTGTTGGGCACTAGAATGAGTACTCTGTCAACCTGACCACAAATGGCAAGAATAGATGGTTTTAACGAAAATAGAGGGAAAGGATGTCTTATTTATGATCTGAGGTGTTTTTTGGATGAATGATGAAAGAGTTTACTGTTGAAAAACTGCAGGGAATCTTGTTCAATGTTAATTGAATGGATGTCACTTAGATATAAGAGAATAGATAAGATTATTGGTTTAGAGACAAGTTAAGTGTTTTTGTTATTATTATTGTTGTT
>JAHYSP010005330.1:3992-14174 GCA_019455505.1 Pleochaeta shiraiana
ACACATGACCTTGTCAGGAAGTCTCTATTTCTACAACTCATTAAGAAAGCTGCAGGACTAGACAGACTGAATTTCAGAGTATTGGGAATGCTGTGTAGGTGGGGCTAGGCCAGGATTGTAACATTAATACATAATTGTATTCGGTTAGGATACCCATCCTAAAGCCTGGCAAGTAGCTAAGCGTATCATTATCCGCAAACCAAATAAAGTCGGCTATGCGTAAGTTAAATCATACCGTGTTATTAGTCTCCTTAATTATCTAGATAAAGTAGCGGAAAAAGTTGCAGCAGAATTAACCTCCGAATGGTGTGAACTCGCTGGAACACTACATGATAGCCAGTTGGGAAGTCGTAAACATCGTAACTGCATAGATGCAGTGGCGAGAGGCTTGTCATCCGTCTAAGGTGCATGGAGTAGAGGAAACAGTGCAGTGTTACTACTTATGGACGTTAAAGGGGGTTTCGATCATGTTTGTTAGAACTTAGTTTGGTTTATGCCTCAGGCACATGAAAGGCCAATAGTTTGATTATGTTAAACAAAGAATAGATATTAGTAGCCTTCCGGAGGAGAAAAAGTGACAGCACTCTTAGACAAAAAATATGAATACATTTTAATAAATGCTTACAGATGGTAGCATTATCTAGTTGAAATATCGAAAAACCACTGCTTGTTTGTTTCAAAACTAGACCGATCGCAAGACCCGTATACATCTCTAATATACCTCCAGTCAAGCACCACAGCTTTCAGGATTCATCAAGACGTCTCTCCCGACAGTGGGAATCAAACACAACAAATAACATTAACCCCAAGTGCAGGCTTTATGAATATCGAAGACGCTATTATCATCACTCAACAACTCCACAAGTTACGCTCAGAAAAAACCAATTTTGTCAGCCGCTTTACCCCAGCGCAAAATATTCCTTTCCAGTGGGCGTGGGAAAATCTGGTAAGTGCCACCGCCAGTGTTTCTGAGGAAAGTGAAACTTCCATATCCTCCAACTGGCTAAGTAACTACGACCGCGCCACAGTCGCTGCACAGTCCCTAGTCGAAAATCTCTCTCGACTTAAAGTTCTAAGTCTAGACAAATCACCCACCTCAGAAGAACATACTAGCGGGAAGTCTTTTGCCAGTGAATCAACGAAGATTATAGATATAGCTATGTCTAACGAATCCCCTGAGACTGAAGCCTAACCATCAAATACCGGAACGGTAACCATGACATCACAACAAATGAACGATTTCGTTATATCAATTATTACAAACGTGAAGCTTGGAAGCGGCCAATCATACAGCTCAATCCGCCCACAGGGTATTGGCTACTTTCTACCCAGTAATAGCTCAGATGATGAAGTGGAATTCGTAGACGGAAAGACGATTTACTATAACGTCTTCTCCTTGTCCGCTCGAATAAAAGCTAAAATGACACCAGGAGAAACAGAAGCATGGTCATCTACCAGCGTAGTCCAAAAGCTAGACCAATGCTTACAAGGAAAAGCAGAACAGTTGTACACCAATGAGTTAAGCGACACGATACAGGCAGGATTGAGAGTAAGCCATCAACTTTGGTGTGATGAGCTCGAAGCTCGCTTCCGTATACCACCCGGGGAGGCACTACCTCAGTTAAATAGCCTTAAATATGGCATTGAGGAAGTTCGTGCTCGCAAAGATCCTGAAGTGTTTGTCAAGCTAATACATACGGGACCTCATTAGGTACGGTAACAACGCTACATTCACTATTGCTGCTAGCTCACCAGATGCTTGATGGCCGACATCGGTTGAGCGTACCAGAACCGACTGCTTCAACTTCTATAACCAAGTTCATTCAAACATTGACCTCTCTTAAAGCTGCCTGGTATGATATATAGCAACCACATCCGACGGCAAACATGACCCCCAGGCTACCCTCATCTCGTTACTATACAAACCCATTTCAACAGCCTAGCACCTCAAATTGACCCCAACGTTCATACTATTCTCAAGAGCGCAGCCCAAACCAAAATAGACCGGAAAGACAAGTGACATTTGAGTGCGAAGTACGCGAGCTTGACAGATTCAGACATGCTAATGCAAGAAATCGGTTCCAGAACAGACAGCAAATGAAATTTGATAGACATACGACGAGATACCAAACAGACAAGGAAAATGATGGTTAGAAAAGAAGAGCATACACTACGGAACCTAGTAAACAGGATAGCGAAGATGATAAAGAAAACAGCGAAGATGAGAAAGAAAACGACGAAAAGCAATTAAACCCAGATGTCCTAAACTCCTATGATGAATTGTACTATCAAGGAATTGAGGAGGTTAGCAGTGACCACAATACAATAAGCGACACGGAGTCCGTAAATCTTTAGGAAACTATTGAAAGTTACTCGATGGGCATTGCCCAAACTCAACCCGCAGGACACAAAACACCAAATTTGAGTTTGCGCAAAGAAAAAAAAAGTTTGGGACATATCGGGCTTGACTAAGTATCTATTAAAACAAACATTTGTCAAACATGCAAGAAGAGGTTTACTTCAGGCAACAAGCTGCACACTCATTTTAATAATTGTCATTAAAGGTATGCAGGTCAAATTGAAAGAACCAGTCATCCAACTAGTGATGAAATCAAGAAGATAACGCCCGACACCACTCCAATCAGAAAATACCAACTAGAAAAAGCGGAGACATCACTTACAATTGTAACTTCGACAGCTCCCAAGTCTACTGCACCACCCGGATATGCGTTCCGGGGACGGCGCTATGCGCATTTGAAAATTAGTATCGCTAGCCCCCATAATGACAAAAAAAAATGGTTTTTTTGGATACTAGCTGCGCGATGTCCTTGATTGATCGATCATTCCTGCGCCACTACAATCCAACAGCCAAATGAACAAAGTAATCAAGGTCAGAGGAATAGGATCTAATCTGCACGATGCATCAGAGTTCGTTGAAATTGATTTCTATATACGCAGCAAGGACGGCGTAGTGGCGCACTTTAAACGTGAAATTCATGTTGTTGAAAACTTGTCCGCTAATGCACTAATTGGAATCGATATTGTGGTACCCGAAGGGTGGATAATAGATCTAGATACAAAAAAAGCTCATCATGCCAAAATGTTATGGCATAGCTATTGAGATCGATACTCAGCACACTGCTGAAATTAAAAGTATTCCAGTTTTCGCTAATAAAAGGACGGCTGTCCAGCTGCATTCGCGAGCCATAGTCGAAATAGCCACTAACAAAGGCGATATTTTGGCTATGACGAATCCTGAAATGATATACGAGCCACATGCTATGGAGGCTTTCATAACATTTCCCTGTCTCGTATCGAGAAAATGTGGCGCTATAATTGTTCAAAACGACTCCAACATGGTTATAAATATTGGAGAACACACTCCACTAGGAGTAATCACAGATGCTGAATTATATGGTGGACTTATAGAAGTAGACGAGCTTGAAGCTTACTATCTCTTAGCACAACCTGCCAAAAAAGTGCAAAATTCTAGACTGCTCGTGAAGGATTTGCTTGCTACTGTAGCTAATAAAGTAGCGACTTTACATAACGTTAGCACAAATGCTAGTCCCGGACTACATGTTGAACAAATTTGCCCCAACGGAGTGACGATTTTTGGAGATCAGCAGCAGAGAGAACAACTTCAAGCACTTGTAAAAAACTATGAAATACTTTGGAAGGATCAAAATTGCTTTGTGAAAACACCTGGTGAAGAAATTTCATTCAACCTAGTTCCAGACTGGCAAAGTAAATGTAAATCGGGCCAAGCAAGAGTGTACATGGCGGGAACAAACGATCGAAAGCTCATCGACGAGACTTTCGACGCGTTGCATGACCAGGGCCGTCTGCGGTGGACCCAAAAACCTACGCCTTTCTCTTTTCCCTGTTTTGTCATCTGGAAGAACATTATAAAAGATAATGAACTAAGTAAAAGAAAGGGTCGAGAAATTGTAAATATTAGGGCGATTAACCAAATCACTCTTCCTGATGCATGTTCGATTCCAACTCAAGCCGATATAATTGCGGCTGTTACAGGGTGTAAATTTATTTCAACGATTGATTGTGCCTCCTTTTTCTACCAATGGCAACTTAAGAAAGAACATCAGCATAAATTCACGGTATCTTCACACCGTGGGCAAGTAACTTTCAACTGTGCGGTTATGGGTTTCCGGAACTCTCCAGCATATGTCCGAAGGATTATTGACACCATTCTCCGTGGGGAGAGAAAATTTGCCAGAGCCCATATTGATGATATAGTTATTTTTTCCCGCACTTTTGAATAACATCATCACCTGGGGGCAGTCTTCCGAAAGTTTAAAGAACATTTTATTCATCTGAGTCCAAAAAAATGTTTTCTCTCATAACTTTCAGTGGCCCTCCTGGGTCAGAAAGTAGATACGCTAGGGCTGTCTTCTTCCTCCGACAAACTCGAAGCAATTCAGAAACTTCAATTTCCGAAAACCCTGAAACAGCTTGAATATTATCTTGGTTTAATAGGGTGGCTACGGCAGTACATCATCAAATATACACAAAAATCAGCGCCACTTCAACTACGAAAAATGAAACTAAATGCAGAACTTAAATCAGATAATAATTCGGGCAAGAGAAGAAAAAGAGATGCCGCTCGAACTAACATTGTCAATATTAAACCGGATGAAATAAGATCCTTCCAATCATTCCAACAATCAACAATGCTTGTGAATTTTAACCCAGAAAAATTGCTCTATGCGGACCTGGATACCTCGAAAAAAGGAATGGGTGCGATCATTTATCACTCGGAAAGAGATTCACCCACGCAAAAATCAGTGAAACCAATTCTGTTCTTATCTCGCCTGCTAAAGAAAGAGGAAGTTAATTACTGGCCCACTGAACTAGAAATCGCGTGTTGTTGCTGGGTGATATCAAAAATAAGACATATGATAGAAACTGCCAGATACCCAACCATCATTTATACAGATCATAGCTCTGCTGTTCAAATCGCAAAACAAACCTCAATGACGACAACGACCTCACTTGTCCGACTTAATCAGCGGCACCAATGTAGCTCTCATTACCTTTCTACTTTCAGACTTGAAGTAAGGCACAAACCAGACAAACAAAACGTTGTACTAGATGCGTTATCTAGACTTGAGCAAGATAACATTGAAGAGGCAAAAATATTAACTTATGATCCAGTCGAAAATAGCGAAAATAGTAGTTTTACATGGGCATTACCAATTTCAATTGTTCAAATAAGTCAACAATTCCTGGATAAATTGCAAACAGAATACGAAAATGACGCGCGTTTTAGAAAGCTTATAAAGCAAATTAAAGAGAATAACGAACTTGGGTCAGATGGAGCCACACTGCCATCTAAAACAATCAATAAAATATTATATGCTAACCCCGATAGTCTTCACTCTGAACTGCGATCAGTCATACCCACCACTGATAATGATGAAATACACATTTTTCCCGTCGATCCACGTTCTTCAGGCAATTGCAAACCAGCGCTAGTAGAAGCAGCAGATGCGATAAATTTTTACGCTATCTACATGAAACAACACTACAATAAACGACATAAGCTACTATTCTTTAATTTAGGTGACTATGCATTGCTGCGATAACATCGAGGATTCAACGTACCAGGAATCACAGGTAATACAAAACTAGCACAGCAGTACGCAGGTCCCTTCAAAACTCCAGAGAAAATCGATAACTTGGCATATAGACTAGAATTGGCTCCTTCTATGGGAAGTATTCACCCGGTAATAATATTGCACATCTCGAGCCTGAGTTTAACCCGGGTGCGGATCCTCTCATCAGATCCTTTTCCCAGGGAATTGTAATGGATGTCACTCCAGAGCGCATTCTACGACGTCGCGAGCAAACACGACGCAACAGGAAAAATGACACAATACTTAATTAGGCTTAAAGGAAGGCCTGTCGAATATGATCAATGGCTACTAGATAGAAATGTGCCATATCAATTGATCGATGAGTTTAATCAATTGGTGGGCTGAGTGAATACCATGTCTGACAGGATTGACGAAGTAAATGGAGAAAGCTGTTCGAACAGCGTTGGAATGGGGAGAGGTAAACTGCATTGAATTTGACAATATCTAAACAGAGGTAAGAGTATTCACAATAATCCAAAAGACAAAGTCACAAACTGCAAGTGCTACGTTCACAGTAAATGGAGACTCAACGAATTTTAGCAATGAAGTCACTCTATGACCCGGGATCTGGTAAAACTCAGCGCTCAGCTTCCGGGTACACAAAGACACGAACCTCTAGAAAGCCCAAAAAGCGGAAGCAAGATTAAGATCAGTTGTGAATAGAAGAGGCTTAGCAACAAAATTAGAACGCAAAATTCAAATTTCTGCAGTTCATGCTCATGCCTTATTTGGAGTAGAACTGTGGTGGCAGGACCATAAGACCTGGGCCCAAGAATATCTGTAGTTAATCAATAGGCAAGGGCGAACCATCGTAGGCATGTTTAGATCAGCGCCAGTAAGTGTGGTGATAAATGAAGCGGTATTACAGCCAGCTAATTCGCTACCAAACAACAAACAACAGAGATATTCCCAACAGGTCTTATCTCTTCCCAATTACAATGACCTTCAGAAAGCTTTACCGATAACGCTACGGTCAAGAGATGCACATGCACAGCCAGGCGCAATTGCACCAGGTGACTGGAGGTGGAGGAACGAAACCAGAGCCAAAAGTTTTGGCCATCGGCTTGCTAACACACTTGATAATTGTACTTACTGATCTTGATACATCATATGGCATAGAATAAACCAAATGGGTTCACCTGGTCCAATATTCGGGATAAATTATCATACTCGATACAAATGATACAGCAAAAGAAATTGCTGCAGCATGAAGCCCGTCAGAGAATGAGCTTTCCTGTTGGACTGACGGCCCCAAACTTGAAAATCAGCAAACTGGATGTGGTATTTTTTGGAAGAGAAATCTTGGATAGTGGAATTGTCGCCAAGTTTATCTTGGCAAGAATAATGAGGTATTTTATGCTGAAATCTATGGAGTAGATCAAACCCTAGATATTGCTCTTCACGGCGGATGCTCTAGGGCTTATCCTACTTCCAAGACGACAAGAAATATTTAAGAAAGTTTATCAGAGGTTCATAAATGGTTGGACTCAAAGTCAGCAATCGCGCGTACACGTAATCCGTAATATGTAACCCAGATCGGACCAATGACTAGCTCTCCTAATACAAGAACTCATGCAACAGCTCTAGAAATATGGTATTTAAACAATAATTCATTGAGTACTAGGCCAAGCAAACAATTGAAGGGAACGAACAGGCAGATCAAGCAGCTATAGAAGCAGTAAGGAATGGATTACGCCCTCAAGAAAGGTTTGCATCTCTCACACACGTAGCCAGGCTGATCATCAAGCGCAAATGGAAGGAGGGAAAGCAGTGGCTCGCATCTCAGCACCAAAAACGTAAGTTAGGCAGTAGGGACACTAACAAGTTCAAAGCTAACAACTAGAGCTTAGATAAAACAGCAGCCAGCTTCTGGAAATCAATAGCGAGCCGCTACTATCAATTAAAATTGGGTCATGCAGCCACAGGTGCTTTTCTAAACAAAATAGGTAAGCTAGAGACAGATAAATGCCAATTTTGCAACCGTGAATTACCTCAGACTGTACAACACTTGATACTCGACTGCCAATTCTGGCGAAGGCAACGAGACCAAATGAAGTCCAAAATGAAGAACGATGGAAGCAGAGCACGACTCAAAGATGTATTTGCTGACACCAAAGCATCAGCAACTATTCTACAATTTCTGAGCTCCGCAGATGTAGGGAAAAGACACAATGACCAAGATATAGAGCGAATGGAGTGCCAACGTCGTGAGAACATCGGGATGGATCGGCTAGATCAGGCTGACTGTTACGGCTGTGAAGCCGTCGGTGACCTGTAGTCTATAATGTGAATTATAGACCACTCCCTCTCATCTTCTAAGTATATAACCGATGTTAAATCCTACAACGGTATTGTATGAGTAGGGCATGTTTCGACTCACACGAGCCGGAGCAACTTGTAAGCCCAAAGGTCCCTCTCACTTGTGGAAATTATGGACGAGCAATGGATGCACTTAGCGCTATAAATTTCTTATCATAAAGTAACCTGCTGGAACGTAGATAAGATATATACATATATTTAAATGTAGAGAGAGAGAGAAAAAGAGAGGAAGAAATGGCATATCTCAGTAAGATTGAATCCATAATTTGATTAAAAAAAAAGTTGATCTTGTGATCTGCCACCAGTTCTACCATTCTCTCAACTTCCTCTTGAGTCACTACTATCGCCCCGTTCGCGTCCTTGCCTTTACAAAAAATAGCGATATTGTCGGCGTGGCCGAAACTGCTTTTTGGATTGCCTTTGTGTATGAGGATCTAAATGTAGAGTAGAAAAAGTAGAGGGGAGAGGGGAGAGGGGCAAGCCCTGGGGTACACCGTTTTCCAATGCATTGTTATCTATCACTCAATCCTTGTATCTTTTTTGTACTCTGAGTTGCCTCAGGAAGGATTCAATCCAGCGGCAAAGGGAGAGTGGCCATCCCTGTTTCCGCATCTGTAGGAGTTAATGATTGAGCAATCCTCCTTGGAAGTCAAGCGTTACCATAGCTGTTACCTTATCACACATAATAGCGGCCTCTGCACTATGTACAACGCAGGAGACTAATTCTACGGCTGAGCACCCAGGGAGTGCGCTGAATAGTTGTTGTGGTACAACTTGATGTTCAATTGCAAGCTGGGCCATCCTTTTGGCTACTTATCGTTCTAGAACTTTAGCTAAACCTGATTGAAGTGAGATCGGTTGCCATCCTTTAAAATTAGGTAGATCTATGCTTAGTTTGAGTAGCGGTACTACTTCCACTACCTTGAAGGGCATGGGAACATATTGTAGTCCTAAACACGCCTGGTATAGGTCTCCTACGAGGGCTCTTTTCGTTTTTCAGCACGTTTTGAGTAGATTCACGGTTATCATGTGGCTGCCTGGAGCTATGTCTCTGACTGTTCTAATCGCCGCCGTTACCTTCTCGAGAGTTAACGCTGAGTCTTAGGGAATATATTCTGGCTGTTCGTTATCCCATGTTTGACTGTCATTGTTATCATTAAATCTCGTAATTAAAGAGTCCTTTAAAGCGATTGCTCGCTCCAATGAATCTGAGAGCCAGCGGTCGGGGAACACTTTCAGTTGCGGTGGCTCTTTTGCTGGTCAAGTTTCACTCATCGCATCAGTTTATATACCTGGACTTCAGACTTAGCAGTCTCGATTTGATTAGTCCAGTACTCGTGTTTCTCCGGCTTTACTGTTTTTCTGAATGTCTTCCTGGCAGCTTCTGGGGTTTCTGCAAGATTTCTAGCCTCTTTCCACTCTCGCCAAATATCTCTGTAATTACTATTGCAATAAGAGGCTATTCTTCTATATCTACAGCTGGTGTCCGTCCGATAACCTTGATAGTATCATGTAACACCTCCAAGAGTTTCGCTGTACATCTCTCCATATCTAAAACTATGTTTAACGGCCCAAGCCTCGCACATCATTCTGCGTATCGTTCGAAATTATCTGGGTTTGAATAACTGACGCGGACTTGACTCATAATTCCGGTTAGATCCGATATTCCTGGTGTTTATACGGTCCCTTCGATTGTGGAATGGTCGGATGTACAGTGATACAGGGACATAATTGAAACGAAAGTAGATGCGTTGCTCCAAGTGAGGTCAGGCACATTTTTATCTCGATGAGTTAGCTCCCCTATAGTACTAATTGTCTCCAATTCATATACAGTGTCTCACTCGAGGATTTGATCATATAAGAATAAAATATTAAAAATGTAATTATATAAATATAATTATAATTCTAAGAATAGGATTATAATAATATATTTATACTAGAAGATATTTAGACTTTATCGACTGCTACTCTTTTCCAAGACAGTGCATAAAATGCACATTGGTTTTTAATGAGGGCTGCATTGATGAAAGTAATTTAACATGCACTGTTGTATTTGGACAATACTTTGAAATGTTTAATTTAAAGTGTTTAGATCTCATGTTTCTCTGTCATAGCTGTTGTTTCCATAAGATCGTCTTTGTAATTATATTTATGGAAAACCTATTTCTGGTACTTAGCTATGACAACTACATGAAGAATGTTGTAA